>OX418216.1:93777251-93942029 GCA_948455865.1 Conomelus anceps
ATCAAGGCTGCTTTTATAGTAGGTTCCCAACACCAAGTTAAATTTGATGGGTCCATGATCCAGAAACTTGTTGGAGATGGTCATGTTGATCTTATCTTCCAGGCTGTTGAGCAGGGAGTGGAAGTACTTGGCTGGATCATCCATGCAGTTATTGTTGTAGAACAGGGTGTGGAGGCAGGAGTTGAATGTGTCCTCCAGCACAATAAAATCCCCCTGAGAGGTATTGGTCAGGTTGCATCGGCTAGCCTTGTTCATCTGAAACATAGAGCACAGTAATGTTGACTTTGATCAACAAAGGATTAGTTGTTGATTATTAGTAAAGAGATAAGTACTTACTGTTATTGATTTGTAGTTGTAGAAATGGGTCCTTGAATGGTTGAGTGTATCTGGAACAATACAGACATCTTGTTAAAGGAGCTGGTCATACACAAAAAACTTGAGCGAGAGGTTTGCTGAAGTAGAAAAGAAAGTATGCTTGGTGCAATCTAGTGGTCAGCAGGGTAATTATAGTCTCAGCATGGTGAAACCAAGAATTGGATCATGATAGATTATTAGCTTGGACTAGATCATTCCTAATGGGTTATCCATTTTGAGGTTATGTTGACTAGAGATTTAGATTTAATACAATAGATTACATAGTATTGGCTTGGATCATTCCTTATAGGTTATCCATTTTGAGGTTATGTTTACTTTGATTTAGATTTGATGCAATAGATTATATAGTATTGGTTTGGATGAGATCATTCCTTATAGGTTATCTATTTTTGAGGTTATGCTAACTTTAGATTTAATATGATGTAATTGAATATTTATCACTCTAAAAGGAGGAAGCATGCTTGGACACTGTTCAACAGCCTCATCAGTGGTGAGACAGATCCAGAAGTCTCAGCAAGTGAACCAAGGACTTCCAAAGGAACTTCAGGAATTCACTTCTACCACCTGCAAGAACCTTACAGCGGAACAGGCCACCAAAGTGAAAGACTTTATCACCAGATACCAGGATGTCTTCGAAATTGGGGCAGGTCCAAAAGGAAGAACAAATATTGTACAGCATGCAATAGATACTGGTGATGCTAGGCCCATACATCAAAATCCAAGGAGATTGCCATTAGCAAAGAGGGAGGAAGCCAGGAAAGTCACCAAGGAAATGGAAGAAGATGATGTCATAGAACCTTCAAACAGTCTTTGGGTTTCTCCAGTGGTGCTGGTGAAGAAGAAAGATGGAATCTCATTGAGATTCTGCATAGACTATCAATTGCTGAGTAATGTCACAAAGAAGGACAGTTATCCTCTGCCAAGGATTGATGACACATTAGACAGCCTTGAGGGATGTAAACTATTCTCAACACTAGACCTCAAGAGTGGGTATTGTCATAAATGATATATCGAATTGTGTAACTGACTATCGAGTATCGATTATATTTAGTTGATAGAAGTAGAAGATCGACAAGACAGGGGTGAACAAGATGGACGGACTAGAGTTAACATGGCTAGATGCTGAATGATTATCATACTGTATTACTGTATATCGTAGACCGATAAACTAATAATAAATACTTTATTATGACAATGAGTTATTATTACATGGTGCTGCGGAAGTAAGTAAAAGTGCGGTCGTGAGTTGTGGATAGATATCTCGCTAATATGGAAAATCTGAAACCGCCACACCCATTGTCCTTCAAAGGCAATATAGCGGACAATTTCGTGAAGTGGAAAAAACAATATATTATTTATGCTACAGCTGCAGGTGTTGTGAAGAAATCGAAAGACGTTCAAGTTGCCATTTTACTTCATGTCTTGGGACCGGAGGCACAAGATAGGTTAGATGCATTGGGACTAACAGAGGATGAAAAGAATGACTGGGAGGTACTGTTGAACAAACTTGAGGACTACTGTTTACCTAAATCCAATGAGAGTGTAGATAGGCACATATTTTTTAACAGAATTCAATGAGTGGGTGAAAGTTTTGATGAGTTCCTTCTTGATCTTAGAAAACTTAGCTCTAGTTGCAATTTCGGAACTCTCAAAGACAGTCTCGTAAAGGATCGTGTCATAAGTGGAATTAATAATGTACATATTAAAGACAGACTTTTGAAAGAGGACAATTTAAACCTTGAAAAGGCAGTGAAAATCTGTAAGACATTTGAATTAACTGCTAAACAGTTGAGTGCTATGCAGACTGATACGGATGATGTTCATGTTGTGAAAAAGACGTTTCCACACGAAGCTCAACAAAGACAGACTGTGAACAGACCTTATCAAATTACTACTACAGGAAACCAACAGAACTTTGGATATCAGAACCAGACTAATCGAATTAGGGACCTAGGACGGATGATACATTGCACAAGATGTGGTTTTGATCATGCAATGAAGAATTGCCCAGCTTACGGGAAAATGTGTTACAAATGCAAAAGACTCAATCATTTTGGTAAGTGTTGTAAGATGAGCTTTCAGAATAATGGTAATGTTAGGTTAGTGAATCATGATGATGCTGATAATGACAGTCATATGAGCTTTCAGAACAATGGTAATGTAAGGTTAGTGAAACATGAGGGTGACAAATTTTTGGGTGTAGTATCAGGTCGTGAAATAAAGGGCAACAGGTGGCAAATTGAAATTTTTGTAAATAATTTAGAATTGAGTGCAAAATTGGACACAGGGGCTGATGTTAATGTTCTGCCTTTGTATGTTTTTCATTCTTTGAATCTACCAGAAAAATTGATTGAGTCAACTTCTAACTTGAGTAATTTCAATGGTTCAGCTATAGATGTAGTAGGAAAGTGTAAATTAGAGTGTTACATTCCACATACTGGTGAGTGTAATATTGAATTTGAAGTTGTTAATTGCATGAAAAACACACCTATTGACATAGGATGGGTCACTATTGACAAATATAATCTGCATAAACAAGTGGGAATAGTGCAAAAAGTCTCCCATAATGCTGAGTGCAACAAATTAGTTCATAAGTATGTCAACGTTTTTTCAAATGAATATAATACTATCAATAATTTTGAATATAAAATACAGCTCAAACCAAATGCAACAGGAAAAATTGCAGGTCCTAGGAAAGTTCCATTTGTTTATATGGACCAATTGAAACAAGAATTGGATAAATTAGAAAAAGCTAGAGTCATTCGTAAAGTTCAGGAACCATCAGAGTTTGTAAGTTCTCTGGTAATTGTAAAAAAGCCAAATGGATTACGAATTTGTATTGACCCACAACACTTGAACACTTGTATATTGAGAGAGCACTACAAAATGCCAACATTTGAAGAAATTAGTGCGAAAATGAATGGTGCAAAAATCTTTAGCACATTAGATGCAAGCTCAGCTTTTTATCAAGTAAAATTGAGTGAAGATAGCTCTTTATATACAACATTCAACACTCCTTATGGAAGATATTGTTATTTGAAATTACCATATGGATTGTGTTCTGCACCAGAAGTATTTAACAGGTGTTTTGCTGAAATTTTTGGTAATATTGAAAATGTAGGTATTTATGTAGATGATTTAGTTATATGGTCAGACAATATGGAACAGCACATTGCAACGCTTGGTAAGGTGTTAGCGGTAGCAGAACAGGCTAATGTTAAGTTTAATTTGAACAAGTGTAAGTTTTGCATAAATGAAGTAATTTATCTAGGTCATAAATTTTCAAAAAAAGTAATAGAGCCTGATGAGAACAAAGTAAAAGCTATTTTAGAAATGAAACCACCAACTAATGTCAAACAGCTACAAACTTTTCTAGGAATGGTCACCTATATAGCAAAATTTATACCAAACTTCAGTTCTCTTACTTCAAAGCTAAGAGAATTGTTGAAAAAAGATAGTCTTTGGAGTTGGCTGCCAGAACATGATCATAGTTTTACTAATATCAAAACAGTATTGACAGAAAAACCAGTTCTACAATATTATGATGTAAATAAACTTATAGTTCTTTCAGTAGATAGTTCAAAGGATGGAGTGGCTGCTGTTCTTATGCAAAATAATTTACCATGTGCTTATGCCTCAAAAGCATTGACAGAAACTCAGAAAAATTACAGTCAGATTGAAAAAGAAACATATGCAATAGTTTTTGCCACTGAACGATTTCACCAATACATTTATGGTAAATCAGATGTCTCTGTTGAAAGTGATCACAAACCACTTCAGTACATTTTTCAAAAACCATTACTTAAGTGCCCTGCTAGATTGCAGAGGATGATTATTCATATTCAAACCTATAATTTGAAAGTACAGTATAAACCAGGTAGAGAATTTTATATTGCAGATGCATTGAGTAGAAATTATCTAGATGAAGTTGAAGACCATACCTTTGACAAAGATAATAAGTATCACATTTCGACAGTTATTCATTTGCCTATGACTGACCGGAAATATGAGTTGTTTAAAAAAGAGACCTTGCATGATGATGACTTACAGACACTGATAGGCTATGTAACAGATGGATGGCCACCCAAGCACAATGTTCGGGAATGTTTAAGATTTTATTATAGTTTGAGAGATAGTATTTTTGTTCATGATGGGTTACTGTTTAAGGATAATTGTGTTATAGTACCCAACTCTTTGAGAAGAGATATGCTTGAAAAAATTCACTACAATCACTTAGGAGTGAATAAGTGCAAAGCTCGTGCAAGAGAGTGTATATATTGGCCAGGAATGTCAAAGCAAATTGAAGATATGGTTACTAATTGTGATACATGTCTGCAATTTCAAGTGAGCAATAGAAAAGAGCCACTCATGCCCAAAGAAATACCCTGCATTCCATTTGAAGTTGTAGGTACAGATTTATTTCACTTTCAGAATAATAATTTTTTAATTGTTATTGACTACTTTAGCAAGTTTGTGGATTTTTTCAAATTATCTGATTTATCAAGTGAGATGACAATAATAAGCTTGAAATCATGTTTTGCTAGGTATGGAATTCCAAAAGTACTATACTCTGATGGGGGTCCGCAATTTTCTAGTAGGCAATTCAAAGATTTTTCAAAAAAATGGGGTTTTGAGCATAGAATGTCCAGCCCACACTACCCCCAATCCAATGGTATGGTGGAAAGGTGTATCCAAATAGTGAAGAAAATGTTGCATAAGAGTAGAGCAAATAACAAGGATCCATATTTGGCTCTATTGGAATATCGAAACACACCAATTTCAGAACAAATACCCTCACCAGCTGAAGTACTTTTTAAGAGGAAGCTGAATGGGTTGCTGCCATGTTTCACCTCTAAGGTACAGATGCATAATGATGAAGTACAACGTAAATTGAAGGATAGGCAAGAAAAACAAAAATTCTGTTTTGATAGGACTGCTAGGAAAGGGAGAAACTTTCAAGATGGTGAGAATGTTTTTATTCCTGATAGGTCACAGAAATTAGTACATGCTCAAGTCAGAGGACATGAAGTGAGTCCTCGTTCATTTAATGTTCAGTTGGAGAATGGTAATATTGTTCGTAGAAACAGAAGACACATTTATAAGGGTTCACCAAATTTCAATTTCACTGTGAAACAAGACAACAATGAATTTGATATAAATGGGAATGATGGTCAAGATAGGGGTATTATTGAAAGGGGTAATAGGAATGAAGGTCAAGACATTAGAGGGGAGAATATTCCAAACTGGAACAAGCATGATGAAAATATTGAAGAAGGAAATGTAATAAGAGACATGAATAGAGGATGCACTAGGTCAGGTAGAGTAGTGAGAAGACCTCATTATCTGAATGATTATGTTTAAAATTACTAGAAATTAAGGCTCCTATTATTATTATTATGTTATTCAAATTACTTAAGCATTAGAAATTAAGAGGTTACTCATTCAATTAAGTATTGAGGTAGATTTAAACTTGAATTTTAGTATTACAGTGTCATAGATTACTATTGTGTCATTAATATAAGGTTGTTAAATTGTCATTCTTGATATAGTAAATTTCAATTGGTTATATGCTATTATATTGCTTGCTATGAAATTATTCTATGTCGTTCAGTTATAAAAATTATATGTCCTTTTATTTCATTTAATGATCTTGATAATGATGATTTGCTAATGTTTAATTTGTTTGATTTGATAATGTTAATTTGCACTGTGTATGGAAAAACGTGACTTGTTTGTTTATGGAAAAAAAAGGGGGATGTCATAAATGATATATCGAATTGTGTAACTGACTATCGAGTATCGATTATATTTAGTTGATAGAAGTAGAAGATCGACAAGACAGGGGTGAACAAGATGGACAGACTAGAGTTAACATGGCTAGATGCTGAATGATTATCATACTGTATTACTGTATATTGTAGACCGATAAAGTAATAATAAATACTTTATTATGACAATGAGTTATTATTACAGATATTGGCAAGTGGGCATGAAGCCAGGGGATAAAGAAAAGACTGCTTTCTCAATAGGTGAAGGTCTTTGGCAGTTCAAGGTAAAGCCATTTGGGCTGTGTAATGCTCCAGCTACATTCAAGAGGCTAATGGAGAGTGTGTTGAGAGGATTGTCTTGGGAGACCTGTTTAGTTTACCTGGATGACATAATTGTTTTGGGAAAGTCCTTCAGTCATCATCTACACAACCTAGAGGAAGTATTTCAGAGGCTGAGGCAGGCGAATCTGAGACTGAACCCAAAGAAGTGCAACCTGTTCAGAAGACAAGTCAACTATCTGGGACATGTTGTGTCTGATGCTGGAGTTGCCCCAGACCCAGAGAAAATAAAGGCTGTAACCAAGTGGACAGTTCCACATTACAAGCATGAAGTGAGAAGCTTTCTTGGTCTGTGCACTTATCATAGGCGGTTTGTGAAGGATTTCTCCAACATTGCTAAACCTCTGACCAAGTTGACTGAGGACAAGAGCAGCTTTGTTTGGGATGAGAACTGTCAACATGCATTTGATGAGCTGAGGCAAGCACTGGTTGATCAGATTTGATCCAATCCTTGGTTACCCTAAGGCAGAAGGAAAATTCATCCTGGATACAGATGCCAGTAATGTGGCCATCAGAGGAGTACTTTCTCAGGAGCAGGAAGGAGTGGAAAAGGTAATTGGATATTTTAGCAAAGTTCTGTCAAAACCTGAGCTCAACTACTGTGTCACCCGCCGGGAGCTTCTAGCAGTGGTTAAGGCTGTTGGACACTTCCACAAATATCTTTATGGAAGACATTTTCTCCTGAGGACAGACCATGCAGCACTGAAGTGGCTACTCTGGTTCAAAACTCCTGAAGGACAAGTGGCATGCTGGATTGAATGACTCCAGGAGTACAATTTTGAATCAGTTCATCGAGCAGGGATCAGTCATGGAAATGCAGATGCTCTTTCAAGGAGACCCTGTGAAGAATATTGTAAGCACTGTTCCCACCATGACCACAAGGAAGGCATCTTGACAAGAACTACTGTAATTGCTAATCTTAGGGAGAGCAACAAGCTGCAGGAAGACCAGAGAAGAGATCCTGACTTGAAGCACCTCTGGGATTGGAAACATTCAGGACATGGTAGACCAACTTGGCAGGAAATAGCACCCCTATCTCAAAGTTTCAAGACCTATTGGGCACACTGGGACTCTATTATTGAAAATGATGGTGTCCTTAAGAGGGTGATTGAAAATGCAGCAGGGGACCAGAAAAGGCAACAAGTGATTGTCCCAAACAACCACATACCTGAAGTACTGAGGAGTTTGCATGATGGAAGTTCTGGTGGTCATCTTGGACTTCACAAAACATTAGAAAAAGTCAGAGAAAGACTGGCCTAACTTGAAGGAGGACATCAAAGATTGGTGTAAGAAATGTACAACTTGTGCAGCAGCCAATGGTCCACAAAGGAAGAAAAGGGCACCAATGAAGACCTATAATGTTGGGGCACCATTTGAGCATGTGGCTATTGATATTGCTGGACCATTTCCCACAACCAATGATGGAAACAAATACATCCTAGTAGCCATGGATTATTTCAGTAAATGGGTTGAAGCATATGCCTTACCTAACCAGGAAGCAATCACAGTGGCTGATGTGTTGATAAAGCAGTTCTTCAGTCGTTTTGGTGTGCCATTGGAGCTGCACTCAGATCAAGGAAGAAACTTTGAGTCAGAAGTGTTCAGCAGAGTGTGTGAATTGTATACTACTTGTCGGGAATCGAATTCTGTAAGGTATCTCTTTTGTCACGACGTGGAGTGAAATCACAAAGAGTCTTACAACAAAAATGTTGAACCAGAACACTCTTCCACAACTGACTATCGTGAGAAGAATCCCCTGATTCGAGTTCACTGGTATTCTGCACCCTTGTGTGGGCTTATCCTGTGCCGTGTTCAGCTCCTCAAAGTTCGCCACAGAAGAAGAAATAACAATAAATACACAAGAGCGACCTCAATCGGAGGCGCTTCACCAAATATTTATGTAAATTGGGAGTGCTGATTGGCCGCACAGGTGCAAAGTACCAGTGAAAGTTATTGGTGAACTGTTCACAAAGTGACTATCATAATCTTCTAATTGCCGGTTAGGCACCCCAACTGGTAGACTACACTGACAATCTCTGTGAAGTAACATTCATTTGAAATTTAGCCCTACTGGCACACTAATGCGAGCTCTTTCATTTACAAAGATATAATCAGATATCCATATCAGACAAATAAGAATCACCAGGTTGCTTGCACAGAGGAGCGTCAATACTCTTTGATAATACCAGAAGGGAAATAAAACACATGTGGAATACCATGTGGAATGGTATAATACAGATAGAGAAGCGTTCAAGGCTTCCAACATTCCATAGCATGTTTCTTATTTTGCATCTGTATAATCATCATTGAGTATTAAATGCTCCACTGTGGAAACACCCTGACGTGACTGATTATACTATCCAAGTAATTGATAATTCTTTCTCTTAAATTTTTAGTACAATATTTTGTCATAAAAATTTTGATTTCAGAAAGAAAACGATTACATATCGGAATGGCTTATGGGTGAGAAAGACGTTACAAACGTAATGACTGCTGGAGTCGGAGTTTCATTCATGGGCCGATCTCTGTGGTTATGGGAGGGCTCGGCCGATCCCTTGGAGTACTTCAATTGGTGGCCAGGTAACTAAGTTAATAATATATATTGATTCAGATTTCTTTCTGATATATTAAAAAAATCGTTATTCTATGGAAATCCTATCGGAAGTATTATTAAACTAGAGATTGAAAAGACTGGAAACTAAGATTGTATATTACAAATGGCGAAGTCTGTCAACATCAACTAGAGCAATTTTCAACTGCAACTGTAGAGTTATGTTATAAATGAAATCAAATAGTTGTCGAACTCTACTCAATATGAAGATACACATTTAAAATGCGTCCATCCCTCTATACTGTCAAGAGAACAGAGAACACATATCTTCAGTGTCTCATTCAAAGTCTAAGGATAACATAAATTACGTCATTCTCATTCTATAATTGTTTCTATAATTTAATTCTTCAGATTGACAATTCACAATCAGATACACAAAATTGAACTATGTGTTTGCACAGTAAGTTACATATATTACAAGAAAAAATATATTCTTCAAGATTTCCATCAGCAATGCCAAGCTTGTGCGTCGGATGAAAATAAAAAAAAATAACACTTATAAACAACCTTAAATATAACTTATATCCAACATTATAAGAATACAGAGCCTATTTTAAAATATACATTTGCCTTCACCCACGTATCTATTCCAAGAGTTTTAGTTTTATTCGTGAATGGTATTAGCTGCATGAGTATCACGTTAAGAAGTTTACAGCAAATATAGAGAGTTTGATGTCTGCAAATGCGTTTATTGAGATTTGGAATCAAAACTAGATTTCTTAACGGTCTTATATTGTAATCAATCTGTCTGAATTTGAATAGTTCTCTATTGCAATTTATGTATACGATAAGTTTCTTCATAAATAATTGTCTTACAGTTAATACTTGGAATTCATCAAAGATCAGTCTACTTGTATAAAGTCTAGGTCTACCCAGTGCTGCTCATATTATATATTTTTGAATAATGAACAACTTGTTAAAGTGTGTGTTCATTGCACCCCCCCATACCTCAATACAGTATTGCAGAATGGATTCGGCATAAGCCTTATATATTAGTCTAATTATATCTAAATTATTCAACTTATTTATTCTATAGAATTGGAAAATTAAATATCTCAATCTAGAAATCAGATAATCAATATGACTCCCCCACTTGAGATGTTGATCAACAACAATTCCCAGGTATTTCAAAGCAGTTGGCCTATCCAAAGGTGCACAATTACATGTGTGAAATGCAAGACTATTAGAGTTACTGTTGAAGTTACAGGTTTCAAAATGGATTTTTAGTACATTGTTTATAGGTGGTTGACCTTTACTATCTGGAGAAAAAGCTAGGTACTTTGTTTTCTTAGCATTAACAGTTAAAAGGTTATGTCTGAACCATAGCCCAGTTTTATGGAGAAGGACTTCAGCGTTTTGAAAAGTAGACTCCCAAGTATCACTAGAGACTGTAACAGCTGTATCATTGGCAAAAGAGATAGTAGAACTATTTTGGTGCTCCATATTAAAAATATCGTTGACATATATAATATAGAGGAGAGGTGATAGTACCGTTCCTTGAGGCAATCCAAAAGCAGACAATTTCTCCAAACTATCATCCAAAACCTGGAATCTTTCTAGGAGATAACTTTTAAATAGATTCAGAGGTGCCCCACGAATTCCATAATGTTCCAACTTAGCAATTAGTTTATGATGTGGCACAGTATCAAATGCCTTTGCAAGGTCAAGGAATATTGTAAGAGTTTTTTCATTTTTCTCAAAGCCTTTATTTACTTTATTGATAATATTAAGTATTGCATCTCTTGTGCACCTTTTTGATTGAAACCCATATTGGTTTACATTAATAAGTTTTATTTTCTCTACATAGTTAGTTAATCGTTTTTTTATAAATTTCTCCATAATTTTTGTAAAATTACTCAGTAAACTTATTGGTCTGTAGTTTTCAGGCTTTGACTTATCACCAGACTTATAAAGAGCTTTAATTTTTGCAATTTTAAAACTTTTTGGGAAATATCCCTCTACGAAACATTTATTTATTATAGTTGTTAAAGGTTTAGAAACATATTTAGCAATTGATTTTAAAGTTATATTGTTTATTCCGTCTATCCCAGGTGCTGAATTGTTTTTCAGTTCTCTTATTGTATTTTGAATTTCAATGTGATCAGTAGGAAATAAATAGAAATTAGAGTTTTCACTTTTAGGTTTATTTATAAAATCAGGAAATGTGTCATTTGAGTTATAGTCAATTTTACTTGCGTAAAATTTACCTACGTTTGCAAAAAAATTATTAAGTCTATTGGACTCCACTTTTACTTCAGATTTTATTGCCTTAATGCTCATCATTTCTTTGACACATTCCCAAGCTTTTCTAATATTACCTTTATTCTGATTTATTTTATTTCTGAAGTAATTCAGTCTTGTATGTCTTATAATTGTATTCAGAGTATTCCTATAAGCACAGTACTCACTTTTCAATTGTGTGTTAAGAGGATTTTTTATAACTTTTTTATACATTTTATCCCTTTTCCTGATACAACTTATGAGTCCTTGGCAAATCCATGGCTTTAGGGGTTTGTACTTATGGACCGTTTTTATCGTAGTTGTGTGTTTATCAATGAGCTCTTTAATTCTATGGATGAAACTATTGGTTACATTATCAATGTCCTTGTAGGATACAATATTAGTAAAATCCCAAGTTTCTTTTTCAATTTCTTGTTTGAGTGCATTATAATTAATATTAGTTTTGTGATTCATAACAATTTTATTTATTCTATCCTTGGTATCTAAGCTGACTGCAACACAAAAGTGGTCTGTAATAGTAGTTTTCAGTACAGCGCTAATTATTGTATTATGTGATGTCTGCCTTTTTATAAAAATATGATCGATACAAGACTTGCCACTATTATGAATTCTGGTAGGTTTGTTTATGAACGATTCAAAGCCATTCAGGTTGAGCACACCTACATATTCATGAGTCAGTCCACCACCATCAAGTAAATTAATATTCATATCACCAATAAGAATAGCATACTCAGTAGAAAGATTAGACAGACAATGATCAATTTCATTTATGAATAAATTAATATCGGTAGATGGAGATCGGTATATAGCAAGAATTGTATAATCAACATTATTAAGTTTAAAATCTAATCTAATACCATTGGACTGTTCCAACTCAAATACTATTCTATTACACTCAATATTTTCATTCATGTAAATGCTTACACCATCACATTTTGTTTTTTTACTAGGTTGACAAAAATGATTGTAACCGTTTACATTATACATAAATTTTTCATCATCTGAAATCCAAGTTTCTGTTAAAATAATCACATCTGATCAATTATTCATTAGAACAAGGTGTTTTTCCAGATAACTTAAAAGAGGGGAAGATCTTGCCAATCTTCAAAAGTGGTGATAGAGAAAAGGTAGAAAACTATAGGCCCATTAGTATTTTAAATGTAATAAGTAAAATTTTTGAAAGAGTAGTTCTGAATAGGTTACTTCTGCACCTTCAAGAAGCTAACTTTATCTGTGATGAACAGCATGGCTTCCAGAAAGGGAGATCAACAAAAACAGCCATAGTTTCTCTAGTTGAAAAACTAATAGATATAATAGATTCAGGTGATAAAGCTACTGCAATCTTCTTAGATCTGTCAAAGGCATTTGATTGTGTTAATCATAGAACTTTATTGGAAATACTGCAAAATGTAGGTGTAAATGGGGTTGAACTGAAATGGTTTGAATCATATCTTATTGGGAGAAAACAATGTGTAGAACTAACTACAGTAGTTGGTAATAGTATAGTAAAGAATAAATCTAATAAATTAGAGGTGCAAGCTGGAGTGCCTCAGGGGTCAATACTAGGTCCATTGCTTTTTTTGTTATATGTCAACCGTTTACCTAAAGAATTAATTAGTGGTAGAGCCCTCTTATTTGCTGATGATACATCACTCATTTTCAGCAATTCCATTCTAGATAATTTAGAAATAAGTGCCCATATAGGTGTGCAGTCCATTGTCCAATTTTTAAATCAGTTGAAATTAACTATAAATAGTAAAAAATGCCAATACCTTCAATTCAAAAACAAACATAATTTAAATGAAGATAGGGCTATAAACGTGTTTGTAAACGATAATCAATTAGACCAGGAAGAAAAAATTGCATTTCTAGGAGTTATGTTGGATAGACGATTGACCTGGACTCCATACATTGAGAAAATATGTAGTAAAATTTCATCTGGGGTATTTGTTCTGTGACAGCTCGCTAGATTGAATGACAAAAAGTTACTTTTTACAGCTTACCATGGTCTCTTACTGTCACATATTAGGTATGCTATCTTAGTATGGGGTAATTCATCAAAACAAAATCTTGATAGTGTTTAAGATCCAAAAGAAAGCGGTTAGGTGTATAGAAAGAGTAAATAGATTAGATTCATGTAGGCCGTTGTTCAAGAGACTTTGTCTCCTAACTGTACCCTGATTATATGTGTATGAAGCGACTTTATATGTAAAAACGAATGATATTAACCAAAATCTTGATGTACATGATTATAATACAAGAAGCCGAGGAGATTATCATTTGGTGAGTCACAATAGTAGCTTATTCAAACAAAAACCTAGTTATATTGGTAGGAAATTCTACAACAAGCTACCGCAGTTTTTGAAGAGTCTTGAAAATATAGAAATATTTAAAAAACAATTGAAGAAATATTTAGTTGATAAAGCTTTTTATAGTGTACAAGAGTTCCTTTCACATCAAAATTAAGCCTCACCTCAACTAATTGAGATAATTATGGTATCTAGTGTATAATATTGTTGATCTGACTTGTCTTATACTCCTTAACTGGAGTCTCCAAGACGTAATCTACAAAAAAAAAAACAAAAAAGAAAACATCATATCTAACACTGCTGTTTTGAAGCCTAATAATAAATTGATCAAAGTTCTTCCTAAGGCTACGTATTGCTAAGCTGGATAATATTGAAAAATATACCAGATTGACAAAAATGTTTCGGATGGAAAGCAAGTGTGTCATCAATTTCTTTTTTGAGGATGAATCCCACATAGGTCTGAGACCTGTGCGTGGGTAATGAGTTGGATGATGGTGATTGATGAGTTGGACCTACAGTTTTAGGTGGGTTCCGAACCACCGGGAAGTGATTTTCAGCAGAGAACAGTGTCTTTTTTGCTGGCCAATCTAATCGGTCACCGTTACAAACAGGACCTACGAGAACGCAGCTTATCTATCTGATTGAACAGATACCTGCTACGGCTCGCGTCTATCACTTCCAGAGTATTATGAAAATCTATTTCTTCTACATTAATTATTCTATTATTCATATTGAATTACTATTGTAATTGGTCCTATCTATTTCTAATTGAAGTGCACTGTTTACTGAGTTCAATATTATAGGATAGTTTTGTACAGCAATTTTTTGTTGAGTCAACCTAATACAAAAATTTATTTTGAATGAATGAATTGTCCTCAATTTAAGGTAGTATTTTCTAATGGTCATAATCCGTTCTATCTATCAACGTTTGAATTGCTTTAATATACGTGGGACAGCTTGAATTGTTTACTTTATGTTTGTGCTCCTTTTTCTGTTTTTTTTGCAATTTACACATATAGGTTCTTGCAATTTGTTCGGGCAGGTTTTAAAATCATGGCCCTCCAAAGCGCAATGACCACAAATTGTTGATTTTATTTTACAAAACTTTGAAACATGACCTATACCCTGACATTTGAAACAACGAGAGATCGCAACATAGTCTTTCACTCGACAAGAGGTCCAATCTACATAAATACGTGCTTTATTTATGATTTCTCGGCGGATGTTAGACGAGCATTCAACTACCCAATGGGTGTTCTCTTTCCCTTTTTGTCCTACTTTGAATAATAAGCTAAATTCCTTGTCAAATTTTGATTTATTCATTGTGCTCGAAAAATTTCTATTATATATATATCCATAACTAGTTCACTCTCATTCAATTCTACTGGGACGTTGTATATTATTACTCTTGGTTTTTTCAAAGTGGGTACGCTAATTTCAAATTCCTTATTATTAACAATACCTTTTCCCAAAACCTTATCCTTATCTTCTATTGGGTCCATCAGTAATAAAACTCCACCACCGCGCACGTTCACTGCCTTTTTTATTTTTAAAGATTTCTCTTTTGGGATGATTTTTTTCAACGCTTCCCTAATTTTCGCACTATTTTCATTATCACTTCCTGTTGTAACTGTGCTGGGTTTCACTATTACAATATTGTTTTTCTCGACGACTTTTCGCAGTAATTGTTGTTTCTTCTCAGGCTGCTTCGACCCATTTATCTTTCCTGGGAGTTGGACCGCTTCTGCGAACGATCTTGTAGGCCTCGACTGTCCTCTGGAAATCTCAGTTGTGAGCTGGCTTACGCTTTTCTCCAATTTTTCCAGTCTGCTTATTACTTCGTTCCCTGTCTTGTTTTGGGTGTTGCGCCTCGTCTCGACCCTGCTTATTATTATTACAGTATTCCCAGTTTATTACAGAGTAAGTTGAAGGCATCGAAATCACTCCTAGGTAGCTTCTTCTTATCGAAAGTAGTACTGCCCCAAGTTATGAGATCATTGTACAAGTCATTGAGACTTCCTACGTCCTCCAAAAGGCTGCGGTCCCCTACGTTGATCGTGAGGTTTAATGAGTCCTCTACGTTGATTAGAGAGTCCTGATTTTCCTCTTCTTCTTCGAATTCTCCAACCAGAAAAGTTGGTAACTTAACCAGCTTATCCATACTTTCAACCAGTTTTCGTAATTCAAGTTCCTATATTTTTCATTACTAGTTTCACTCAAATTAGAAACACAATACGAAAACGAAATATCGCTGATTGCTCGAATACTGTGAACTACTTTTCTACGACTACAATCTACTGGCACTACGATGTTTACTCTACCGCGTTCGGCTGAATACTGAACATAACTCTAATTTAATACATAACAATCTAATACATACAATCTAATACATAACTCTAATTGTGAGTTCACCCATTGGCTTTTATTTATTTATTGATATATACAAAATGGAACTGGTTTTAAAGTAAAAACATATTCCAAAAAATGTAAAATTCGTTGATATATAGGCTATATATTCATTTTTGAACATTTTTTGTATTCCAAGAAGGCAAGATTGAGTTTATTTCTTGTTTCTTCAGTTATGAATGTAAAAGATTAAGTCATGATCATAGAATACGTTATTTCTTATTTCGATCTCATTACTTCTAGGTTGGGGCAAAAGCAAAGCAGTACCACCAAAGACGCACACTGGTAGAGGTCTGTGTGTGGTGGCCAAGCACATGTTTCCATGCCCTGGCTCATCGAGCACCGCTGACAAGGCGGAAACGCGACTCTGCGATGCTGAACATTATTTTTGGGATGCTGAAGATTGTGGCCTGATGAGTGGCTCACATCCCTATGTTTGTGAGAGGAAGGCTGACGACATTGGTGAGTGAAAAATATCAGTATTACATTTTATAGTCTAGTGGCCAGTTACACACATGCTAATCAAAAAAGAAGTAATCCCCAATCACCTGACCTGAGATCATTTTATTGTAATTTATTTATTTATTAAGTATTGTCATTTATATTGATTAAAAGACATCTATGTTTGTACTTAATTGTTTAAGATCTAATGTTTAAAAAGTCGTGTTTAATGATGTTCAAGAGCGTTTATGGTTTGGAGTTGTTATTCTTGGTTTTGTGATACCTATTCTTTTGTTTTACTTTATTCTTCAATAGGCTGCATAGTTGGAGATGGTAGAAACTACAGAGGCTCGGCCAACGTGACAGAGAGTGGATCATTGTGCTTGTCCTGGGACAATCCTCTGGTACTGCCCGCTCTGCAGTTTAGGATTTCTGAATCTTCGCGTCAGTCGATTCTTTCTAAACACAACAGCTGTCGTAATGTGGAAGGCTCTGACAGCATGCCGTGGTGCTACATTAGAACTGCAACTGGAATAAAGAAAGAATTCTGCGATATACCATCTTGTGCTGATCAAGGTAAAAATATTTCTATGTAGTAGTAAATTATAATCGTAATATTTTTTATGTTTCTGATGTTGATGTGTTTCTTTGTTATGAAAGATGAATAAATAATAGTAGTAAATTGGATTGGGGTCATGAATCCCTCCATCGGAATTTGACTAGGAAGGGATGGGGAAAAGTGTCAACTCGCAAAAGCTTACAAGAGAGAGAAATCCAGTATAAATGAATATAATGTTATTCAAAGTGTCTATAAAAACCCCTCTAACTGTGATAGAGAGGGGGAGAGAGATATAGATAGAGATAAAGATAAAAATAAAATTACTTTATTTACATAAATTTACAAAATATTGACTGATTAAAAAGCTTATTATCAACAACACAATAGATTGCATATGAGAAAAAGTTTGGATTTTAACAATGAGATTTTATGTGAAGCATTTACAATAAGGGCAAAGACTGGGAGAAAATTTGTCCATTCAAACTTAACCTTGATAACTTCGAACTGCGAGACTATAATTATAATTAGTAATAATAGAATAAAATTTATATACAAATTTAAAAAGTTAAAAGTGATGATCATTATTGAAATTGTGTTTTTTTTAAATATTTTCTGAACAATACAGATGGGTTATTATTTACAAAATGAAAAATGAAGGTTGTCATGCAGTTGCTCTATGGTTGAAAAGATGCAGTCATTCTCTCCAAAAGATATATCTTTAATGACGAGGTGAAGCCCGCTCGACTCTTAATGCACTTAATGGAATTAGGAAGTGCGTTCTAAGCCTGACAAGCACTTACAACAAATGATTTTGTATGGATTGTGGTTGTTCGGTGGTTATTATCCCCGGTTCTAGTATGAGAAACATTATTCTGTCTGCCTTCAGAAACAAATTTGAAATCATTTTTAAAGTAATTAGGTTTTCCATATTTGAGGATTTCGTTGACAAGTTTGTTTATTCTGAATAGTCTCTGATCTGGGAGTTTGAGAGTTGAGCTTGCAATGTGGGATTGAGTATTTCGTTCATGCCATTGAAGAGAGAAGACGTACCGAAGACACTAATTCTGACTGTGCTGTAGTCTCTCATTCAGAATGACTGTCATGTCATTCATTACACTGATTACAGAATTACAGTACAGGAAATGTTGAAAAATGAGAGATTTAACCAATAACAATCGGACACTTCTAGGAAGAATATCTTGAATTTTCTCTAAGGGATTCATTATTGAAAAAACCTTCTTACATGTTCTAATAACTTGCTCTGACCAGTCAAGTGTTGAGTTCATGGTTATACCCAAGGTTTTAACTGAACTACAGTATGGTATTACATTGCCATCAACAGTGATTTTGTGAGTTAGGTTAGGTCAATAGGAAGTCAATACTATTTATCAAGTGTAAATAACCAATGATTATAGACTGCGTTTCTACAGGATTGAGTTTGAGACAATTTTTCATAGTTCATTTAATAATATGATCAATATCTTCATTCATCTTATCAACAGTTGCATTGATTTTTTTGATTTTGGACAGCTCGAGTAAATTTGTAGGTCGTCTGCATAAGTATGGAAACTGGAAAACTTTATAACGGAGGAGAGATCACTAGGATACAGAGTGAAAAGAAGGGGACCAAGGATAGAACCTTGCGGGACTCTATGTATTACATTTTTCCATTGGGATCTGTTATTACCATCAGTGACACATTGTTTTCTACCTATGAGATAAGATTGGAACCATATTAGGACTTTATGACTGAAGCCAAGCAGAGCTAATTTATTGAGTAAAACCTTATGATCAACAGTGTCAAATGCTTTGGAGAAATCAAATAGACTCAAAACAGTACATTTTCGTTGATCCATAGCCAGGGAGCGAGAGAGAGAGAGAGAGATTAGATTAGATTAGATTTCTTTATTCATGTAAGTTTACAAATTTCGCATAATATGATTAGTTAAGACAAAATTGTCAACATCACCTAGATACTATATATAGACTTGGATTATAATTTTTATAGTGCTAGAAATTATTTACAATGATGTTTGTATGTTATTAATGATATAAGCTCTAGTAATGACAATCTAAGTGATGCAATTACATGAAATGGCGAAGTTTGGACAAAGATTCGTCCATTCTTGACACTTAACCAGTGAGAGAGAGAGAGAGAGAGAGAGAGAGAGAGAGAGAGAGAGAGGACGATGGGGGGGGAGAAGGAAATATATATACCATATTGAGAGAGAGTTATCTATAGTACATTGGAAATTTTTTCAATATTGAAGAACCCAAGTTCTTTAGGAGTGTGTGTAGTAGCAGTGGAGCAGAAAAAACAAAACCACTAACTCACTTAAGATTGAAAATAACTAGAAAAAACACTTCTAATTTTTTTCAATCAATAAGTGGACTTCTATACGTTTATGCATTAACTACAAATACGAAGTTACAAAAAAAAAAAAAAAAAATAGTTGTGCTCCCTGAAAAACTAAAAATATCTAGTGCTTAGCTCTGGTTGATGAGTGCGCCCCTAGACCCCTTTCATCACCCAGCAAGTGCCAGGTCTGCCAGGTCTTGGCACGCCAATGCTACGCCACTGCAACCGATCCTCAGAAGAAGAGATCAATGACGGGTTTTATCTACAAATTACTACAAAACATATACTGTATTATTATTATTACGGTATTCAATTTGTTTGATAATTTAACTTACCTGTACAACATCCATTTCAGTTTGATATAAATACATATTTTAACATATGGTATATTATGTTATTCAACTATAAAATTTGAATAAATCAAACTTTTTATTTTTTTATAACTAGAAAATTGTAGGTTTGTCGTAAAAATGATAAGAGGCATTTTCGCATTTTTGTAGGAAATTATTTTATCTAACTTTCATATGAAACAATTTTTAGCTGCTACGGTACCGGTACTATAGTTTTTAGAGCTATGAACTAAAAACTAAAAAAGGTCACCTAAATAGGGCCCCTCACCCTAGCTCACCCCCTACCAGGACTCTTCAGTTTCTTTAAATGTACCAAAAAAGGTCTATTTGTGCCAATTTTCAAAACTCCGAGATTTTATGATCAAAAGTCAAGTAGCCTACCGTATTTTATATTTGCATTAACAAGTAATACACTTATTTAAATTTTCAGGCCCACAGGCGAAATCCATAGACGCTGCACTATTCAAATGCAAACGAGATTATTTTTCATGTGGCTCAAAAGAATGCATACCAAAGAAATTTGTTTGTGATGGACAGCCCGTAAGTACTGTTATAGCGCTCTTCTCTCAGTCATTCATAGTTTTAATAATCAAGGTTCGACAACCTAGCTATATTCTACAGAAGTCATAATTTAATATATGTTTGTCTTTTTAGTTATATTTATAAATATGTTTTATTTCAGGATTGTAAAAATGGTTTCGATGAAGTGAACTGTCCGGGTGATTTACGCAGCTTCAAACATTATCCAAAATCAAGGCTGGTTGGAAGCGACCGTGAAAAATGGCTCCACACTAGCGACGTCAAATGCGCCAAGCAGTGTCTCGAGGCAAAAAGTTTCATCTGCCGCTCGTTCTCTCATAAGTACGATTCTTGATTTTAATAATAATCATGATGACTAAATTTCTAATTTATTGAGTTTAGTTAAAAAAAAACATCATCTAGCGTTCAAAGAAATAATATTTTTAAGACCACTTGAAACGCGCTGTCTAGAGCAATAGATCTAAGCAGAGCAATATCTAGGTTCTTTCACCATTTTTGTATAATTGTATTAGATTCTTTCAGTTCCAGTCTATGTTACTCCCAACTCGTAATAGATCTTCTAATTCTCATTCCTTCTGTAGGACAGTAATTGAATTAATGTCATTATATTACTTTTTACATTAAGATATCATTAAACTGTAAAGTAATTATTTAAAGTTACTTGTCTGTGAAGTATTAAATCATGTAAACCTTCTCACCTTCAATATGAAAAAAAGCTGTTTTACTTTGAAGAATGAATGCAGGTTTCACTGAAGATTTGAAGGCTTTAAAACATATTGGTTCAATAAAAACTTTAAAAAGGTGAGTGTACTATGGGTCATCTGACGATGCTCTTGAAAACAGAGTGAAACGGCAGTCACGCCATAACGTGAGTTAATTTCCACTTAAAAGTGTTTTCTAAGTTTTTATTACATATTAGTGGAAGCAAGATGGATCTTCAACATCATAATATTGGTTCAGTTATCAGTTGAGTTTTGTTGAATTTCATCTGGCTTCAACAATTAAGTCTGTGAGTTAGTATTTCTTTTTATTTCTATTTAGTGATCAATTGATTTTGTCAAACATCCTGTTGCAGTTCCAAAGATCAAACTTGTTTTCTGAGTGACAGCAATGTGGGACTTTCTGGACAGCTTTCGTCCAGCGATGATGACTGGAACTTTTATGAGCTGAAATCTCTGTCGGTCGACTGCAGTTCACAGTTTGTCTGTGCCAATAATAAGTGTGTGAATACTACTCAGGTAAGTTCAAATCCACTTGAAAATTTTCAAAAATCCAGAGTTAGAACTACAATAATTTTGAAGTACAAATTTAAGAGCTTAAATCTCTTTTATTCATAACAAATCTTGCATCTAAACTCACATCCACAATCATTTCTAAGCAGTAACTTGAAAGCTCTAATTTCACTTCTATTCATAACGAATCTGAATATCCAACGAAATAACAATGAATTAAGGTCTAAGTCAATAGAAAGACTGTTCGGGAACGATAAAAATGGACATAATGCAGCCATAGTAGTATAACAACTGAAATTCAAAGTGATCATCGAGCAAAACATCATATTAAAGGATCTTCAAATTATTTAGTTTAGTTTGTGTTGTGTTTCTTCTATATGAATATATTCACGGAAGATTCACAGAATTTATTGAATAAACTTAATATAATTGACTTTCAGTTCAGGCTACTCTACTACCCTGAGTAGCCTGAGTAGTTGTGGGTTAAGTGGAAGAGGGGGCTCTTATGCCTCAACTTCGCCCACAGCACTTTTATTACTTGTAAAGTGCACAAATAAAAGTCATTTATCTATCTATCTATCTATCTACCTGTATTTCTTGTCTACAAGTTGAACATCCTAAACCCCGAAATATATGATTACAGTTGACATTTTATATTAAAAATTGATTATTCAACTAAAAATTTCGTTCTTGAAAGGAATTTCTTGATGAAAAGTAGCATAAACACAAATGAAGAAGGGAAACCACAGCATTCTTCTTTTTCCTCCAAGTGTAGTGTTCTATGAAGATATTTTACAATAGTTTGCAGTCTACAAACTCATCTTAGAACAATAATTTCTTTGTAAACTTAAAAAATAAAATTTAGATATTGAGCTCCTATTATTGCAACTTTGTCTATCCCTACCTAACTTATTTAACATTTAAAATTCTAGTGAAATTCGCTTTAGCGAATCCTTAATTGTTATACATTTTTACAGGTTTGTGATGGCCATAATGATTGCGGAGATAGATCTGATGAAAGTTATTGTCCAGTGATCGATGAAGGATTTGAAATCAGATTAGTTGGTGGGAAGAAACCGAGCGAAGGGTTGGTAGAAGTTAAAGGTATTTAATCAATTTAAATAATATTCTCTATCATTCAATCTCAGTTTCTTAATATTCCTTTACAGCTTGCGATTATAAATAATTTATATTAACATAAGGATTTCAAACTCACTATAATATGTTTGCTTTTTCAGTTGCAAAAACTTGTGTATTGTGAACGATAATACTTTTACTTGACACTTTTATTTGTATTGCCAGTTTTTACAATAATTATATTTGATATAGTCCTTTCCTGGGGAACTAACAATAAAATCGATACAGACCCTCGCTAAAGTAAAATACAGTTTGAATGTCATAAAAAATAAATAGCTATCAAAGCATTACTGTTTTCAGCACAGATAAAAAATTACAATAATTGAAAAGAAAGCTGAAAAAAGCAAATAGTAATTATTCTTAAAAGAATAAAGCATTGTCTTTTCCTATAAAACTAACAATTGAATCAATTTAGTTCTGAGTGTAAAATACAGTTTGATTGTCATAGAAAAATGAAAGTAGCTCTAAAAACATCACAATTTAAAACATAAAAACAAATACTGTAGCAATAATTATTTGAAAAAAGACATCAGCTTTTGTGGGAAATTGACAGTTTTGTCAATATAGATCTAATTGAATGTAAAATACAGTTTGAGTGCTAGACAATAATGCAAATTGAAACATAAAACCGATACAATGTGTACAAATATAAAAAAACAGGTAGTAATAATATGGAAAAAACTGACAATTAAATAAATTTATAATATTTTTTGAAAATAATATTCATATCACACACTTGTAGCCTTAAGACATTACGGGCTTGGGCAGATAAGTAATGCACTAATGTTTGTATAATGTGAAAAAAATATAGCATAAACGGGTAAAATAAAATTTCATCATTTTTTGCATTCATATGCTGAACTTATTTCCCAACAGTCTCCTTCAGGTAATAAACAATCCTCCCAACCTAAGACAAGTTTTTGCTGTATTTTTTTTGAGGATGAAGCCCACATATAGGTCTGAGACCTGTGCGTTGGTTATGAGTTGGATGAAGGTGATTTATGAGTTGGACCTACAATTTCAGGTGGATTCCGAACCACCGGGAAGTGATTTTCAGCAGAGAACAGAGTCTTTTTTGCTGGCCAGTTAATCGGTCACCGTTACAAACAGGACCTACGAGAACGCAGCTTATCTATCTTATTGAACAGATACCTGCTACGGCTCGCGGCTATCACTTCCCTTTGAACTTTTATATTGTGAAAATGTGGATGACAATATTCACTGCTCTTCCTTTTTTTCGGGACTGTAATAATGAACCCAAGACTTGTTTCCCGTCCCAATAATTATGTGGCATATCTCTTTCTCAGCAGTTGAGAATTTTTTATTTCAACTTCCATTGACTTGGCACCAGAACACGTTGCTATTCTTTTACTTCTGAAAAAAAACTGGATGAACGTAGTGATTTGAAGTTGTACAAGGGTATGAAGGAGAGATAGTGCTTCCAAATGCCACCAAACGCGCTTCTACTGCCCATTTTTTCGAGTTCTACAAGAATGTGTGCATTACTAATCAGCCTATCCTTGTATAAATTGTTTGTTATTGATAAAACAAGAAACAATTACAATAATTAAGTGCATTTCGAATGTGTCGACAGTTATGGGTTATTGGGGTGGTGTGTGCGCTGACAAGTTCGGCGTGCGCGACGCGAACGTGGTGTGCAGAGAAGTGGGCTATCCGATGGGCGCACAGGAAGTGAAGCCGCGCACCGCCTTCAACAGCAAACTGTCAACGGTCACTCGATTCTTGGTCGACGACCTCGAGTGCCGCGGCAATGAGTCATCCATCAGACAGTGTGAACACAATGGCTGGGGCGTGCACAACTGCAAATTGGAAGAGGTATGCGCTATTCTTTCACATTGAAAATGTAAAGTTCCACAAACCATTATAATTGATACTCAAATTAGCAATCAATGAATTTATTCAATATAAGATTGTTTTCTACAAATAGATAAACGCTAGGTTTCTATTTTGTTTCAAAGGGAAAATGTTTGGTTTTCAAATTCTGCAAGTTATATATTTTGGCCTACTGGATGCTGGGACAATCAAAACGTACTATTTCGTTTTATTATGATCTGTTATATTCAATTTCAATTGGATACTGTATTTTTCACATTTTTATAGATAATAAAAAATTATCGTATAGTTTTCAGTTCATAGTAGAGTTTTACATTCATATGTACGGTACCGGTATGCCCTTATCCGGTATGACAGAATATCGTACAGGAGAAAAAATATCACTACGACTTCGATTGTGAACTACTGCTTTTTTTGTTTGTTAATTTCCGGTGGTTAATCTTCTGCTCTCTGCTGCAATATCCTTCGCTAGGATACGCAAATAATTTTTTCAACCATTATTATTTCCGATAAACTTACAATTTTCACTACTGCAGAATTTTCAGCAGTAATTATTGTAATTGATATGAATTGTAATATTGATAATTGTTGTATCAGTATTATAGTAATTACTATTCAAGATTCCTTAATTATTGTCGCAAATGCTTTACATGAATGCACGACACCGTCAAAAGAACATTAAATTAAATAAATTATATTACAATATATTAATCGGAAACATAATTTATCTCCTAACATCATACCAAAAACTGTTGTTCACTATATGCATTTTTAAAAATTAAAATGGTTTTATACATAGCTTAAATGTACCAACCTCAAACTCTTTTAAACGTGCAGGATGTTTATTGTACATTATTTGATTGCACTCACTCTCGAAACTATTTTTGCCATGAAATTCTGGCAGTTGTCATAAATAATATCTTTCTATTTCATAAAAATCAGTTCAACTTCGATAACACCTGACAACTCACTATTCTGACCTGAAATTTGAAAATATAAAGTTGATTTTTTTGTTATTTACAGAAATAGTGTAATCTCTCAGATATTGTTATTGTGATAATCTGCATTGTGTTATTTTTTTGTCTAAGGCTGTTGGCGTTATTTGTCAAGATCCTGGTAAAAGCTGTCCGACCAACCACTGGCGCTGTCCTGGCTCAGATTCATGCATCCCGGTCATATTTGTATGCAATAATGTGCGCGATTGTCGTGATGGTTCTGATGAAGCTCCTGAGTTGTGCAATGTAATAACTTCCTTAGATGGTTCACTTTTGATTACTTGAGTTATTTCATGTTCTGTGTATTTGTCAGTTTGATAAATTGTCAGTTCCAAAACCAACTTGTGATTTACGAGCCAATTTGGCCAAGTCTAAAATAAACGCTGCCATAGAGAAGGGCCACTGTAGTTTAATGTTTAAGTCGGCCGACCGGTAATTGGGAGGTATGTGGTTCGATTCCCGGCGGTGACTAAATATTTTTGTGCAGTAGCATTCATCGATTTCCATCAGCTATGTAACGCTGTTGTCAATATCCACAATTGCGGAAGTCTTCAGTATAATTAATAGCACTGAGGAATTCGAAATTAATTAATTATGTTCACTATAAATATATAAAATAAACATTTATTACCTTATGGCTTATTTCCAGGACTAGAATTTATTCATAATCATCACTGAAATGCAGCTCTATAAATATAAGTTAACAGTTACTACTCGTTTTATAGCTCAGTTATAAATTTAATAATAAACGAAAAACCCGAGTCAAAAGTTACAGTATAAGGACGCTTAGAAAAATAACAATCACGAATTTAAGTCAATAAGTTCAATTTCAAAAATAAATTGCTTGTTGTCCTTCATTACATTATTAGATCTATTTGTATTATTCCGTATTGTATATTCTAGAAACATGTGTCAAGCTATTGGGGATGATAGTGATCAACTTTAATGGGATGATATGTACCGTATCAGAAATGTTTCCTGCATATTAATAATTTTGTATTGTAGGTGTTGTATCCTTTGATTTCTAAAAAATAGTATTGCTGTGGCTGTTTCAGTTCAAAAGTACATATAAATGATTATGAACTAATAAAATTCGACATTTCAAAACTGTTTCTTTTTCTATTTGTCCGCAGACAAAGACCGAAATCAGATTGGTTGGAAATGAGAGAAATAAAAATTTGAATGTTATGGCTGGTAGAGTTGAAATAAGAAAATTTGGCATGTGGGGAACAATTTGCGATGATGATTTTGGAGTGAGCGAAGCTGAAGTCATCTGCAAATCTTTGGGATTCCAGGGCAACGCTGAGGTTAGTTAGGCAAATTCATAATAAAATTTAAGTAACTTGTTATAAGTCCTGATGTTTCTTTACTCAAAATTTGTTGTGTTTGAATTATACGAGTGAATGATTAAATGTTCAAATGATATGTTTGAATAATTGAATCTTATATGTAAATCAAAGGCAGAAACAAAGAATAATAGAGTAATTCTGCTTTCTTAAATGTTTGATACATTGTATATAATGTACTTCTACCTACCATTACCCTGCCATAGCTTGGCAAATTTTTTAAACTTGAGGAATTTATTGAAGTTTTATAGTTTTTTAGTTTGGTACTCAGTGCTTTTTATGTTCAAATTATAATTTTTTGTACAATTCCAACTCAGAATCAAAGAATATTGAGTAATTCTCTTTCCTTAAATTTTATACACTATATATAGAATTAATTACTCTTACCATCAAATAGATTTTCAATCGTCTTACAAAACGGTAGCAACTAGGGCCTTATTGAACTAGGTTGCAAAGTGACATCGCTATTTTACTGAGCTCGTTATTGATGGGCTTTGATTGTTATGGTAATTATTAAACGGTGTTTTCGCCACTCTAGTCGCCAATTCTCTAGTCGTTAATTTTTGTCGTGTAACTGATTTGCTTGGCGATCACGCCTAAAATGTGCCAAATGTAAAACATCATAAATCGAGCTGAACTAAAGTTGATGTTTTTTGCAGTGTTAAGAGCACTTTCAACTCTGTATGATTATGAATTATTGTGGATCAATTTAATAAATTTGTAAAATTTATTTTAACATCTCAAAATTGTGTAGTAAGTATGCTTATATTATCATCAGATGAATTTAAAGCATTCATATTCATAGTGTCTCTTACATGGCGAGAGTGTGCAACTGAAGAGTGGTGAACTGTGCATAACATTTGTTCAAAATTATTTGTTTCTTAAAAATCATACATTATTACTAAATATCATTACAGCAGCAATAAGATGAAGGCAATAATTATTAAATTATCTCATTAGTGATAATAATGCTATTAATTAATATTGCTTTCTTAATATTATTTAATGAGATGGAACTATTTCAGGGGGTCATCGATATTTTTATCAAATGAATGAGGTCAGAGACCTGTTTCATAACAATAATTATTTACAAACTATCTTGTATCTATGGTTACTGCAGAATTTTATGAAGTTTTTTTTTTGTTGATTGTAATATTGTAGATTGTTGAGCAACAGGACCCTAGAGTTGGGTATTTGAGAGAAGAATAATACACAATAATGGTAAAATGAAAGAATGATTGAATGTCATTTTGAATATTGGAAATAGCCCCTAGTTATTTATTTATTATTTCATCTGTTAATAATGATTTTGTCTAATATGATTCATCACTTCAGAGTCTGGAGTATGGCTGTTCAGGACAAAACCTAAATAAAATATTTTAATGCAAATTCTCGAAATTTTTTTTGATTTTAAATTCTGTCTTTACCTACTTTTTTCAGTTCCGAAAAGAGGCTTATTTTGGCGCTGGAGAAGGCATAATCTGGCTCGATCAAGTCCACTGTAATGGCAGTGAAACAAGCGTGGATTCTTGCTTTCATCATAAATGGGGAGAAACCAACTGTAAACATAATGAAGATGTATCAGTTATTTGTTCAAAACAGCCGAAACATGTAATTTATGACTCTGATTATTAATTAAAATTTATTCAGCCAGTGTTTCCTCATTGCAATCTATATATTATTATCATCATCACATGAACTTCGGGTAATTAATAAAACTGGTGAATACCGAGCAAAGTATACCAGATATGTATTCTGGTTACTTTTTTCTATATTCTCAACATGAATTCATGAAAGTTTACATTATAATTCGTTCGGCCAACTGTAGAACTATATTCACTACCATTTGAATAACCATCACTTATTTGTGACAGTTCACCTGAAATTGCTGTAGATCAATTCAAATTTTCAATACTTTTCCCTTCTAGCAATTCTTAGGTTAAAAAGGATGCTGACTCAGCTCAATCGGTAACTTATAACTAGTTCTTACAAATAGTTAGGTGAATGAATATGGTTATCATTCTCACCTCAAGCATCAGATTTTGAAATATCAAAATATCAAATAGGTTGGGTTAGGTTAGGCTACAATTTTTTATGCATTCAGTTATAGTTAGTATACATTTCAAGTAACATTAAATTTTCTATTGTAATATAAAGCTGTGATTTTATTTTCTGGAGAACATTATTTAAGCTAAATCTACAGTGTTCATACCATAAAAAGTAGGACCGATTTTCTGTACCGCGAGTGGAGCTGTGTAGGAGGGTTTGGCTGGCTGGGGGACGTGTAGTGGATATTTAGAAACACTGACTGATGCTTGAGAATTATTCTAGTAATTAGCGATGATTTGAACATTGCTTACACAAGCATTCAATGCATCGTTCACAGTGATTTAGCCACATGCTAAATGTGTGCCAAAAATTCCAAGTGACAGCCAAATGGAAATGCGTGCATCTTTCCTCCAAGCTTGGAAATTTTTTGTGAGGTGAAAACCTTTTGGACAATGGGGTAACATGCAATGAAACCTTTTTTTTCTATATTCCTACAGATGAAAAACAGCTGAACGGACTTCGGTCATTCAAGATTCATTTTGAGCATTGACGATGATTTTTGAACACGTTTCACAATAACCGGTGTCATTACTCAACCAAAGCCCCTTAGGCAACTGGGTTTGGTGTTAATTTGTTGCTAAATATCTCCTCCATGTCGCTCCACCAGCCAAGCCTTCCTACACAGGTCTGTTCGCGCTACAGAAGATCAGTCCTACTTTTTATGATACGAACCTGATACGAACCCTAAAAGGGTATATACTTGAAAGGGTATAATGTATTTTTAACTATCGCTTACATTGTAAATAACATTCTGTCCATGTGACATTTAATTGAATTCTTAAATGAATTGTCAAATTATCGAATTTTGTCAAAACTTTTGGTGGAAAACCCTGTTTCAAGATACCGCGGTTTCCAAAAAGGCTATGATATAGCCAATTAAAAAAAATACAACAATTGAAGAATTATTTATTAGATGTAGTTGTTTAATATTGAAGATTTCTCAGAATTCTGTCAAAAAATTTGTTTCATTGTTAAAGAACTCTATTCCAAGATACCGCAGCTTCTAAAAGACTAGGATTATCTTAAAATACTAAAAAATAATACAGTAATTAAAAGAGTACCGTATTTGATAGCATTTTCTGCAATATTTAAGAGTTATTTTCAGAATAAAATTCATGTTTCCAGTGCTATATTTTTGCATTATGTAACTTTCTATTGTAATATGGAATATTGTTCCATATTGAGAAAAATAATGCATTAGAATATTGTTATGTTGAACTGGCTTGTTTTCTACTCTGTCAGACTTAATTATATCAGCCACACTATGCTAAAACTTATTCATAATTTTGAATTTCAAATACTGTATTTTGTATTAACATCTTCGATTTGTGAGACAAAGTATATGATCACATTCTAGATTTTGCTCTCTAGGACGTGCAGATCAATAAGACTCCTACAAAAGATGCGGATGATAATTTCTTGACGAATGAGATTCTTCCACTTGAATGTGGTACGCTGGATGACAATTTGGACGTACTAAGCACTGACTTTACTGCAAAAGTTGTTGCTGGATTTGAAACGCAAAAAGGAACGTATCCCTGGCAGGTGGGTCGCATTCCTTATTTGGTTTCTTAGATCATTTACTTATTCTTAAACTATATTTCTTTCTTCATTAATTTATTTGTTTGTACAAAATGTGGAATTTTCCAATGTTGCCCAACAAATACTTCAGAAGTTTTATCAGATAGGAATTATTCATACAGCCTTTTTTTATACTCTTTTTATGGGAAATTTTTATACACAAGCAAATCAAGAATAACTAAGCTACTTGTATGTACATGATAAACATTTAAAGATGGCTTCATTAATATTCCTTATATCAATGGATATTTCTACCTCCAATCGTGAATGATAACAGATAAGACATTTGTTACCCTAAAGAAAATACTCACACGTTGTTATACAGAGTGATTTATTCAATTGCTAGTGTTATAGATGTCATTAATCTATGAGCACATTTTACTTGAAAAAATTATGAAGAAAGTGGATATAAACATACGTCTGGAAACGCTCAGTTACAGGAATGAACTTTCCAATTTTTAATTTCAAATCGATTCATTTATTCCAAACATACAAACAATTGTTTACAAGAAAAAATAAAAAGATAAATAACTGGCTCTGGAGGGATGTGCTGGCGGAAGGAAAGGGAGCAGAATACCTAAACCAACTACTGTTTTCATGTAATAGGTAGGTAGTGAAGAAGGAGAAGTAGGAAAGGAGAAGATGTGGAGAATGAGACCCTGAAGATGAGGTACAGGAATAAAGAGTAAAAGAAGAATGGTAGAGAAAAGAATAAGCGAGTCACTTACCCAATACTTGTAGATCAAAAAGGGCATGGTAAACAACAGTCAGAGACGTAATCCCGGATCTCACACAACAAGATCAAAGAAGAAACTTCTTGAAGTCCAGTTTTTTATCTTCCGCGTAGTTGCTTTTCAGAAATTTTAGTGTATGAGGAAGTGGAAAGCTTTCAGGAAATTAACTGCCTCCTAATACATTCAATATTAGTATTATGTAAAGTGATGCATTTGTTTGCGGAGTCTTTCAAACTGTAATTATTAACCAAAGAGTTTAGAGTAACAGGAAAATGCTATTTATTTTTCATTACGTTTTTTTACATATAATTGTCTTATTGTCATGGCCTCAAAGTCACTGAACAACAAATCGCTTGTTTATAATCTAGGTTTATTTTTAATGGTTTTAATTATCAAATTTTGTATAATGAATAATAACTAATGAAGGTGGTTATTGAAACAGCTCCTCCCACATGCTGTTATGCTATTCTGCAGTATTGATTGTACTAGTGTATGATATTTTATATATAGTATTCTATGGTGGTGCTCCTTAAGAATTTTATTTACTTGATAGAACTTTAAGGATGAGTATCCCATTCCTTCACAGACAGACTTTATATGGACATCCTATTTTAAGATAATGATCAATAATGATTGATTCCCAAGTATTAAATACTATTGGCTTTGTTTATAGCGGGACAATTTCAAACATTAGAATCAGAATTGCACCTGGAGTCAGGGCCGTCGCATGGGTGGGGTGAGCAAGGCGGTCGCTGGCCACAGCCAGGGGGGCACCACGGCAACGAATAAAGGTTGATATACACATATCCGTGCAATATTGTTCTGTGATGTAACAGGACGTGACGTACAGTGATAAAAAGGAATTGGAAGCAGATAAGACAATGTAAAGAGATAGCAATACACTGAAGCTGTTCACTATTGTCTGCAAAATCACTGACGTCGCCGTCAGTGTCCTTCAGTGCTATTTGAGAAACTAGTTTTGCTATTTTTCAGCCACATGGATCGGCACTATAAAAACACACACATTTTCTTTCTCCTGTCAAATGTAAAAAAACAATCATTTTAAATAAATTTTATATTATTCTGCTTGAGCTCGTGATTCTGAAACAACTTTATATTTTTCTATCTTCAAAATTAGTCACAAAAACCAATAAAGATTCAAGTTCCTATGCCGGGAAATAGAGAAAGGTTGAATTTTGTTCAGATAATATTGATCCTTTGAACTATTTTTATAATTTTAAAGTATTACATGGATTAATGGATTAATATACAATCATAGTGTATTATAATATTGGCTCAAATGATCAGTTATTAAACTGGTTGTAAATCAAACTCATACTTAATATATTTTTATTGCAAATTATAGTATTAGTTGTAGTAGTTATATAGTAAAGAGGATAGGAGATATGGTAAAAGATAGCAGCTAACTTTATCAATATTTACTCATTCGGGAATTTTCAGTGCATTCATTTAGATAGTTAGCTTTGTTCATTCATTTAGCTTTGTTCAATAAAAACGAGCCAAAAAATTGAATAAAATTTGGTAGGAATCTATAGTATCGTTGTTATTAAGATATTTAAACGAAATACGCAAAAATGCCACCAGAAATACTCAAAGTGAAGAACTATTCATTAAATTTTCTGATAAACCGGTTATTCTTTAGACAGAAAATTTGATTCTCAAGATGAAATCAGTGAGAGTTGAAAGTAGAGATTTTATTCAGTTCAAATGCACTGACTATGTGAACGATCCTATCAGTTTTCTTTTTTATGGAAGGTAAACTTAAATTATCCGAGAAGACAAACTGAAGACATTCAATAGAGGTTTGCCTCTGAATCAAGAGTTTATCACTAGAAGTCTAGGCTACTATTTAAAAATCATCAGTGAAAGTTTTTTATAAGTTGACCAAATAGTTCGAATCAGTTACAAATAGATCTTAATAGTTTATAATATAACACGAATTTCAATTAAACAGATAGTCGAATGCATATATAGCTACGGGTTCTATCACTATAAAATAATGCTGGCAACAGCTGAAAGTAATATACGAAACTTTATTAACACAATCCAACTAACAGCAGTCACCAATTAATAAGTATCAATAATTATCACTCAAGAAATCAATAAAACAAACAGTTCATTAACTTCAACTAAAAATATTTCAATGGCAAGACTATAATCAATGTCCAAAACTATTAAATGAGTATCAGGTAGGTTGACCAATAATAATTAATAAATGTCCAATCAACTGTACAATAAACTCAGTAGTAAACTATGAGTGAAACCACTATTCCAGAAGTTATATTCTCAGTAATAATGTTATTGCAATTATGATGTTGAAGATCCATCTTGTTTCCACTAATATGTATTATAAACTTAAAAAACACCTTTAAATGGAAATTGACTCACGTTATGGCGTGACGGCCGTTTCGCTCTGTTGTCTAGAGCATCATCAGACGACCCACAGTATGATGATGCCTTGAATCAGTGTACTGTGGGTCGTCTGATGATGCTCTAGAAAACAGAGCGAAACGGCCGTCACGCCATAACGTGAGTCAATTTCCATTTAAAGGTGTTATTGCAATTACTGTAGACTTACTCCAAACTGAGTCGATGAAATATCATGCACTGTTTATAGTCACAATGCACTGTAAAAAGAGCGTAGAATGAAGAATCAACTTTGACACGAATGTTGTCTTTATGATCACTTATTTTAACACTGACTGACCACAAGCAAGCGCTCCCATCTTTATATAAAAAGCATTGTTTTTAAAGAGTTCCAAAAAACTCGGTTTGAAAGTTTTTTGTTTACAGAACGATCAAGTTTATACAGAGTTTTGCAGAAGGGCTATTAAATGTATGAGAGTGAGCAAGAGCGAGCAGATAAAGAGACAAATAATAACGCCGATTTGTTTGCTTCACAAACACCAAGTTGTTTATACAAGCTGTTTATACAACATGTAGATATCCTCTCCATCAAAACTGATTCATTCTCTTCTTCTATTCGAATTTGTTACAATATTCAAAATTACTAACAAACAGTGAAACGCAAGAGTGAAATCAACTGAACATCTGAGTAGAATATGACAAAATTGAAATTAATTTATGTAATTAATGTTATCAATTTATTTCTCAAAGGTTCTAAGTTAATAATTGAGAAAATTGAATGTTTTAGTTGAATATTTGATGTTTTTGTGAACAATATTTTTTTGGATTATGAAGCCCACTTAGGTCTGAGATTTGTGCGTGGTTAGGTGATAGTGAATGATGAGTTGGACCTACAGTGTTGGACAGTGCTTAATTTCTAACATTTTTATGTGTGGGAACGCTCATTTATTCTTATAAACCACCATCTCTTTTTTCTAATGAGAGTTAAACATTTTCTCACCCCCCCCCCGCCACCCACGTTAACATCTCGGTGCCAACTCTAAATTTCTATAAACTTGCTTCGATTTGCACCAACCATTCTGTATGAAACTTACAATAACCAAAACCAACATGTAGTTTTTGTACTTTTTTTTAATGAATGGTAAAGTAAAAACAAATAAAGTCATCTTTACATTTTTATTTATATACAGTACAGTAGTAATAATACATATCAATACGTAAACAGACTGATGTTTTTGAATATTTTTTGAAAAACAAGTAAGTCCAAGTGCTTATAGTCTATTTTTAATGTCACAGCTTGAACTGTAGTTTTTTATAATTTTACAAAAACATTTCGCCTATCTTAAAAATTGCAGAACAATTTTTATACCTTCAAAATAAACCCATTTCTTGAAAAAAAGAACAACAGGCAGAAAATTAAAAAAGGTTGATATCCTAATTATTAAATTAGAGCACTGAATCCGAATTTTAAATCACAAGTTCTCTATCTCCATTTTTACGTGATTTAGGTTTCGGTGGAGAGTATGAGTCATACATTCTATCATTGCAGATGGATTCTTTCAGCGCGCTAGCTGCCCACAAAATCTTTCATCTCGTCTACGTGAGGACAGTCTGAACAGCTTTTCTTATCTAACACAGTTTCCCCATTTAATAAGGGGATGTGCTGTGCAGTGCACAATGTGCTGTACAGTGCACAATGTGCTGTGCAGAATTAGCGAAAAACTGCTGCAGAAAGTGAGGATAGTCTTTTTTTTTTTTTTTTTTTTTTTTTTTTTTTGTAGATTACGTCTTGGAGACTCCAGTTAAGGAGTATAAGACAAGTCAGATCAACAATATTATACACTAGATACCATAATTACTTCAATTAGTTGAGGTGAGGCTTAATTTTGATGTGAAAGGAACTCTTGTACACTATAAAAAGCTTTATCAACTAAATATTTCTTCAATTGATTTTTAAATATTTCTATATTTTCAAGACTCTTCAAAAACTGCGGTAGCTTGTTGTAGAATTTCCTACCAATATAACTAGGTTTTTGTTTGAATAGGCTACTATTGTGACTCACCAAGTGATAATCTCCTCGGCTTCTTGTATTATAATCATGTACATCAAGATTTTGGTTAATATCATTCGTTTTTACATATAAAGTAGCTTCATACACATATAAGCAGGGTACAGTTAGGAGACCAAGTCTCTTGAACAACGGCCTACATGAATCTAATCTATTTACTCTTTCTATACACCTAACCGCTTTCTTTTGGATCTTAAACACCCTATCAAGATTTTGTTTTGATGAATTACCCCATACTAAGATAGCATACCTAATATGTGACAGTAAGAGCCCATGGTAAGCTGTAAAAAGTAACTTTTTGTCATTCAATCTAGCGAGCTGTCGCAGGACAAATACCCCAGATGAAATTTTACTACATATTTTCTCAATGTATAGAGTCCAGGTCAATCGTCTATCCAACATAACTCCTAGAAATGCAATTTTTTCTTCCTGGTCTAATTGATTATCGTTTACAAACACGTTTATAGCCCTATCTTCATTTAAATTATGTTTGTTTTTGAATTGAAGGTATTGGCATTTTTTACTATTTATAGTTAATTTCAACTGGTTTAAAAATTGGACAATGGACTGCACACCTATATGGGCACTTATTTCTAAATTATCTAGAATGGAATTGCTGAAAATGAGTGATGTATCATCAGCAAATAAGAGGGCTCTACCCCTAATTAATTCTTTAGGTAAACGGTTGACATATAACAAAAAAAGCAATGGACCTAGTATTGACCCCTGAGGCACTCCAGCTTGCACCTCTAATTTATTAGATTTATTCTTTACTATACTATTACCAACTACTGTAGTTAGTTCTACACATTGTTTTCTCCCAATAAGATATGATTCAAACCATTTCAGTTCAACCCCATTTACACCTACATTTTGCAGTATTTCCAATAAAGTTCTATGATTAACACAATCAAATGCCTTTGACAGATCTAAGAAGATTGCAGTAGCTTTATCACCTGAATCTAATATATCTATTAGTTTTTCAACTAGAGAAACTATGGCTGTTTTTGTTGATCTCCCTTTCTGGAAGCCATGCTGTTCATCACAGATAAAGTTAGCTTCTTGAAGGTGCAGAAATAACCTATTTAGAACTACTCTTTCAAAAATTTTACTTATTACATTTAAAATACTAATGGGCCTATAGTTTTCTACCTTTTCTCTATCGCCACTTTTGAAGATTGGCAAGATCTTCCCCTCTTTTAAATTATCTGGAAAAACACCTTGTTCTAATGAATGATTGATCAGATGAATCAAAGGGTCTAACAATTGATCTTTACATTCTTTCAGAATTTTACTGGATACCCCATCCATTCCTACAGTTTTTTTATTATTTAAACTATCAATGATATTTGACAACTCGTCTTGGCATACTGGGTGGAATTTTAATTCGTTTTGAATCCCCTCAGTATTCCTCATGTTTGCATCACTAATACCTGTATTAAGAGATTTTTGAAGATCCTTAGCAACCAGTTGATAATATCTGTTAAAGAAATTACAAATGTCTACACTATCATCAATATATTTGTTATTTTCGTTAATTATTCTGGGGACACTAGTATAAGCATCTACATGAGCTACTTGCCTATTTTTGTTTATTACATCCCACACTGCTGTGTTAAAGTACACACTATTATTCAAAATTTCAGCTGTTTTCTTACATTTCGCTCTTTTCACTTTTTTCATATAGTTTTTCTTTAGAGCTTTGTAATTATCTTCACTTAACATATTTCTAGATAGTTTGAATTCATCATATGCATCTTTAACCCTATTTCTTTCTGCAAGGATATCATCAGTTATCCACTCTTCAATCTTGTCTAATTTGTTCTTTACAGGGACTTTTTTAACTGGACAACTCATAGTAATATGAAACCTTAAAATATTAATGAAACTATCATATTTGTCATTTAAACTATTGCTATTGTAAACCCTACTCCAGTTTTCTTGTAGCAGATTCTGCTTCAAACAATCGATATTCCCCTGTTCACATTGTTGAATTTCTTTCATTACTCTACTCTTTTTAATTGATTTATGACCTTGCAACCCCACCTCTAAGATTTGATAGTCATGATCAGATAGTTCCGAGCCGCCTAATCTTGTTTTAGAGTAATCTATATTAGTAAGGATGTTATCAATTATAGTTTGTGATGTTCTTGTGACTCTGGTATATTCATGAACTTTTATTTCCAAGTTATTCATGCATATAATATCCTTTAAATCTTCTGTCATTTTATTCTGTGTTGCAAAGTCTGTATTGAAATCTCCCGCTACAATAACGTTTGTAAAACGAGTAGTAGTAATCTCTAAAAGCCTATTGAATAGTTCACAAAAATTGTTCCATTCCCCATTTGGTGACCTGTAAATACCTAACACCGCTACTTCGAAATTATTGTCGATTTTTACTCTCAAACCAGTAACTTCTAAATCCATTTCAACAGCAAATTTCTCTGCATATTCTAAATTAAATGTTTGCATATTCTTAGCATTTTTAGTGAAGATAGCTACTCCCCCACTTCGATGAGATGTCCTGCAATACGACGTTTTCAATGAATAGTTTGGAATATTAAGTTGTGACAATTCATCTTCTTTTAAACCATGCTCTGTGAAAATAGCTATATCAGGAGCCTCTTCTTTAAAAAATACTTCGATTCTATCTATTTTGTTACGAATGTATTGAATATTCTGATGGAACACAGTGAGTACCGGTACTTCCCTATCATCCCTTATTACTTTATCGTTGCTTTTGCATATTGAAGTAGATTTACTTAATCTCTTAGAATCTTGAGAGCCTATCAGATTGCTACAAGAGTTCCTTCCACTAATGCTATCCTGATTTTTTGATCGATTAACGTCTTTTAATACAATTGAAGATATGAATTTATCATCTGAAACTAGTTTCCCTTCCCGGTTTTGAGCCACTTTACTAAAAAAGGTTCGTTAGATGATTGTTTAGGAGAATTATTGACAGTTGATTGCAAACGACTTTCAATCAGCTCTGCCAGCCTATTACAAAATATTACTTTGCCAGATTGATTTAGATGTAGACCATGATTAGTGAAGTTTTGTTTTTTCAGCCTTTCATTTAGAAAACAAATCCCCAACTGCTTAGAATTCTTATTTTTTAGGCTGTTGATTGTATTATGAATTGATTTATTTGTTGACTTAATGGCTTCATTTAGCTCTGGCCTATCAAACCTATACGGAATTGTACTTATTATTACATTAGTTTTTTGGCTGAGTGGCACAATCTCTTTAATTTTTTCATTTATTTCAGGAAGATGTTTTAGATTAGGTTCATTTATATTGTTTGAGCCACCCAGTACTATTAGAAAATCGTTTTTACCAAAATCTTTAGTTTGTTCCTGTGCTGACTCTACGATAGCGTTTATAGGGGCACTTGGTTTGAAAAAGCTCTGAACTTCATACTTATTTTTTAATCTTTTATTTAGTAGGTCACTACAGTCTCGTCCATGACTGGATGTCAAGAGCAGTACTCTACCTTTCCTATCGTTATTTGCCCTTACTTTAGTTTTGGTTGCTGTTTGCAAAACCTGACTATACGTTTTTGTTTGACCATTTCTATTTATTTTTTCCCCATTTGATTTAGGTTCTACTTTTTTTGTATTGATCAGAGGTTCAGATCTTACATTAGCCAAGTTTATTTTTGATTTTAATATTTCGATTTCCTCTGACATAGACCTACATTGACTCGTGAGATTTAGTATTTCAGTTTTATGGTCTTCCTGCTGCAATTTTATAATAACTTCCAGAGATTTTATGTGATCCACTAACCCTATTCGTTCTTCCTCAGAATTTTTTAGTGATGTTTCTAATTTTGTTTTCAATTTGGTGTGATCACTCAATAGTTTAGCAACCTTTTCTTCTACATCTACAGTAGCTTTAAGAGCTGTTGGAGATTTTTTCGTTAATAATTGCTGAGATCGCGTAGCTACTTGAGTTTTAGTTGAACAATTAGATTTAGATGCCTTGTTTGGACTCATTTTCCTAGCTAAAAATTGTTTTCAATTGATTTTAGTTAAATGTTTAATGAAATATTACTTAATTTATTACAATTGTCAACTTGAGACTATTTAATTACAAGAAAATTTATCAATATCGGTACACCTAACCTCGAAAATAGAATTTGACTTTTTATTTAAATACTTTAACTTATATTAGACAAGTTAATGATGTAAATTATTAAGATATTATAAATACAGATATTCTGAACGCAGAACGCAGATATTCTAAAGTCTGAACGCAGCCTTTAAGACTGAATAAATAGCGAGATGAGACACATTTGGAATCAGATTGACGCAACGTGTACGTTCCCGTGCGTTCCAGCACTCTTGATAGGTAAGGGAACGCCGTTCCCTTGCGTTCCCACTGAAATTAACCCCTGGTGTTGGGTGGGTTCCGAACCACTGGTATGTGATTTCACAGCAGAGAACAGAGCATTTTTTGCTTGGTTACTTTTACAGGAGTTTGTAGCTTATCTTTATCTGACTGAACAGATACCTGCTACGGCTCACGGCTACCACTTCCCCTTGAATATGTTTCTACTAGTTTCTGTTTGTTTGCAGGCTAGTGTGAGAGCTAGAATATCATTCAAAGCAGTGCACTGGTGTGGAGCAGTTATCATATCATCAGTCCATGTTCTAACCGCCGGTCACTGTATGCGCAGCTATCCAAAAGATGTTTACTTTGTCAGAGTAGGTGATCATGATACTGAGGTAAGTTTTTCAAATAGTGATTATAATATTTTATATTTTCATATTGTACTGAATTTTATGAAAATAATCTTTGTAATTTAGGCTAGTTACTTTCCCAAGCTCGAGCTTGCTATTTTTGGAAAGTAATTTGCAGTCTTTCTCTTTGTATTTTATTTTTCTAATAATTTTTTGCAGTGTCTTTTAGGTCATTTTGTGTAAAGAAATAAATGAATAAATAATTATTTCACAGCGATCAACTCAGGCCCCGGGCTTAGGTGACAGGCGCCCTGGCCAAATGGACTGGCGCCCCTTTCATTACTGTAGTGTAAAAAAACCTGTGATGGAGGTTTTTTAAAACAAATAATCTATGCTACTTATATTGTGTAAAAGGAAATACTGTAACAAGAGAACACGTCGTTCATACATTAAACTGTAGACTTCTATTCCTACATAATTCACACTTCCAACGAAGATTAAAACTTCAAGTTATATTTTTAATGATCCTACATTGTATATAGCATTTTAAATGACAGATTTTTTCTGGTTTTCAATTTGGCAAAATTGTTTATTACATCAGAAAAATTTGTGCTAAGGGTCAAGTCTTTTTCACAACACAGTAACATAAGACAATTTAACTTGCTGTCTGAAAGAGCAGATCTTTTAACATTCTTCAGACGATTCAAAGCAGAAAATCCTTTCTCTGCAGAGCAGTTAAGTAAAGTAAAGTCAGAAAAATTCTAACAGCTACTTCAAGATTTGGGAAAGTACTTTTCTATTTAGTTTTTATTATGTATTCATACACGTCATGGATTCCACTAAATTCTTTCATTCCACATACATTTTGAAATGTAGCCTGTATTATATTTACTTGTTCTGTTCTATATTTTTGAAAATTGTGGTGTCATAGATATTTTAATAGTGGGTAATTTTTTCCATCAGTCATTTTTATTTTTTTTTATCTCTTTTATTTGACGCCCCCAAAACTTTTGCGTCCTGGGCAAATGCCAGGTCCGCCCATTTATAGCCCGGGGCCTGGATCAACTATATATGTTGTGGATTACATTTTTATTTGTGGTACGGTACATGTGATACTTGCGGAAATACCTAAGTGCTTGTATAAGACTTGAGTGTTTTATATCCAAATTGATTTTTTATTTAAGTCTAAAATCAATACATTATAATTTGGTCTTCTTTTATAATAATCTGATAAAATCCTTAGGGCCATTTGAAAATAAATTGTAGCCTAAACTTGTAGTATTAGTACTTCATTATAATTATTTTATACAAAATGTTACAGAAGCTTGAACTTGATAGTAGTTCTAGTATTTATTGGCTGGTAGTTTGCTATGAATATATTAGCTTTTATAAGAATATATTAGTTTTTATAATAATATGATGATATATTAGATCAAATATATATATATATATATATTTACATCTTCCTGTACAAGTGGCAGCCGGCAATGGTAAATTTCCCATATGAAGTGGCAGCCCCGACTTGTGGCAGCCTTATACGGTTGCCACTTCAACTTCCCATTATAATCAACTTCCCGAAACCCAAAACCCACTAATAAATTATGTTTGATAATCTTTAAGATCCAAATAACTCAATAAAATTGATTTTATGATTTCTTGAAGTAAATAAACACCAATAAAAATTAATGAAAATTATTTTTTTGGCTGCCATAATACTGGATTCTGTATGAAATGTATAACTTGAGGTTCAGTGTTTTAACGCCAGGTCGGCGCCACTATCACCTGTGTATATTTTGCCGTGTATATAAAAAATACATCTTGCTGATTAAGTAGCAGCCGGTAAACCGGCAACCATGTTATGGGTAAATGAACTTGTGTTTCCCGCTTGAGTGTCTCGGCTAAGAATAATACCAAGCCTTCTCATATTATTGCTAGTTCTACATTTGTTTCTGATTTTCAATCTTCCTTTCTCTCTATCTGTCTCACTCGCTCACTCTCTCTTTCACTCTCACTCTCTTTCTCCCTCTCTCTCTCTCTCTCTCTCTCTCACCACCCACACTCAATCACTCTCTGGCACTAAGTCTCTCTCTGTGTAGGGTTGGGTGGCAGAGAGGGTCTGGAGCCTGAAGTCCTAATTCCTCTGTGAAAGACATTTAATCAATCGCGCTCACTCTCTCTCTCTCTCTCTCTCTCTCTCTCTCTCTCTCTCTATCTCTCTTGATATCCTTGAATATCCTTCTTTGAAATTGACGTTTAAATCTTTAAACTTCGACATTTCATGTAGATAGATACATCACAATCATAATAATTATTAGCGTTATCAAATTGCATCTCATCCTCATATCGTTGAACAATTCTTCAGTTTATTCATTTATTTGGTGAAATTCATCGAATAATCTTATAATAAAAGAGAATGTTGGTTTGTTTGTTTGAAGTTTATAGACTCGGACAGGGGCGGATCCAGCAGCAGATTTTGGGGGGGGGGGGAATATACTTGAGTGGGTAAGGTATTGGTATCAGGGGGGGGGGGTTAAAAGGCCTAAAATCATGAATTTGAAGTAATTTAAGGTTATTTTCAATTGAAATTATAACAAATTTAATTGTTCACCTATTAGCCTATACTGTTAATACGAAATGATTCATGATGAAATGAATTCACGTCCTATACTGCCAAGCAAACCGAAACTTTAACCAATGGGTGTAAATAGAATAATAATTAATGCAGCAAAAAATTTAAGTTCAACCCATAATTATTTAATGTTTTTATCTCAAATAAAGATTAAGTGAAAATATCACCAATGATGTTGCTGGGAAGGTTAGACTCCGGGATAATAATTAAAATAGTAATTTGGATTAGTAGACCTCTAACGATAAATTGAAGCAATATACATGGCTTTTTATTCCAAAACGGGGGTTCGGGGTACTCCCCGAGAAAAGTGGGAAAAAATCATCTCTATAACCACATTTTAAGTGATTCTAGTCATTAATTCTTCTAACATACACTTCAACCCACGTAATGTGGCAAAGTAAATTTTATCTAGTTCTTATTTAGTCCGGGAGATCCGGTCCTAACTTTAAACTTCCATTTTTCTATATTTGATCCTGATTGGGGCACAATACAGTACCGTAGGCTAGTTGAAAAATTTATTTCAATAAAATTGAGGGGTACTCCTTGAAAACGTTTTTTAAATAAAATTCCTACAAACCCACATTTTTAACGAGTTTTCTTTTACTCTTGCCAAAAATTGAAAAAATGAAAAATGAAATTTAGAAGAAAAATTACATACAGTATTCGCAATTGAAAAACTATTCAATTAGCCAAAATCTCCCAACAATTTTTTGAAGATTCGATCTAGGCTCTAGGCTGATTATCTTAATGGATATAAAGCAGTGCTAGTAAAACCAGTCAGCTTTTTCTGCCATAGTAGTCCTCAGTCAGAAAAATAGAAAATAGTAATCCAGAAAAAACTTTCAGAACTGGCACCATTTTTAGACCAAGTACTGTAGTACACAATATTTTTAATAGCTAATTAATTGTTGGTCAGGCACTGCTGTCTCAATTTTCTCCCTTGTCAGCAACTTTAAAACTCTCATTTTCTTCTACTTTTTATTTTATCCTTATTTTTCCTCTTTTTTGTCTTTTTTCATTTTCATCTCTCTCCTACCAATTTCTATCCTTCTACTTCTTGTCATCTCTTTTCCACTGTTTCCTATCATTTCCATTCGTTCCTCTTTTCTTCTTTTTCCCTTCTTTTTCTTCTCTCTCTTCTCCTTCCTCTTCTTTCTCTCCTTCTTTTTCTTCCTCAACTTCTGCGTTTGGGGGCGCCCTGACTTGAATGGGTTCCTCCCTAAAGGACCAGAAAGGATCCCATGTTAATCTTATGAAGACCATATTAATCATAAAGATCATATGTTACATTACGAAAAGGTATGATCATGGAGGATGAATAGAGTAGAGATATGAAAAGTAATGGTCAAGGAGGAAAAATAATGGAGACGCCCTTCTTTATTAAACAGCGGGCAAGACCAGGTGATCTGCCAGCAGTTTACCCGTGCTTTGCTACGTGGTTTATTAAATTATCTCAGTTGATTGAGGCTTCGATGTGGGTACTTGATGAAGCTGAAAACAACTGACTATTTTATAAATAAGTTGTAGAGCAACTTTTTTGATCATTTTGATATTTCCAATTCAGTATCTAATATCTGGAGACCGAACTTCGTTCAGAGGGTAAGTGTGTGGAATGACTGAACGTTCTTGCTTTTCCCATCTTTCAGTAACAGCACCCAGCAAGTGTATAGGTTGGAATCGTCCTTTGCAAACAGTTCCAGCCGATCTGTTTCAAATTAAGGACAGTTATATTTTTTGATTGGTAGCATTCAGTCTCTTGCTTGAACCCCGTAGCAAAGCACGGGTAACCTTCTAGTCACTTATATTTTCAACTATCGTAATCAAGAATTTGAGCCGATTATATTTTTTTGTAATGTACATGAATAAAGTAAATAATCTAATCAATATTTCCATCTGAATGAAGTAAATCTTCAATATCCATACCAGCTATTAATAGCCTTCATATACACAGAAAGATTCATACATGTTTTAAATGATTTTCAATACCAATTCTTATGGTCAGTATAATTGTAAAATTTCATCACCCACTATTGTTATTCTTGAAAATGATTCTCTGATTTATCATTCACATTCAAATCAAATCAAATACTTTATTCACTCAAATAAACACAATATTCACAAAATACAGAAAAATTATCAAGTGAATTCCTCAGCTTAACCTGCATGTTTGATGTTAAACATTGATATTAATGTTTAATTTGCACTATTCAACTTATTCCAAAAACTAAAATTTTAACTCTCTTTTGTTAACTATAATTACAACTATAACTGTCACCATCATTTCATGCCTTTGTGATTCGCGAAATATCAAAATATTGTTACGTTACAATCACACATTGTTGTTACGTTGTTACAGGAGCATTACTATCTTTTCAGAGTGAATTATTTCTTGTATAGTCACAAGGTGACCTCGATGGTTTGAGATGAATTCTGTTGGCTAAAGAAACATGATAGTTTTTGGAAAATTCTATTCTAGTTAAATTATATTTTATTTTCGGAGGAAGACTGTAAAATAAACTGTGCTTATAAGGTTGACGCCATTCCGAGTTCTGAGGGTTACTTACTCATATTCTTACTCACTTAGGGGAGGGTAAGTAAGCTCTAATCATTTTAAAAATCAAGATTTTAAAAATGTTTTTTTCATTTATTAGAGCACTAGAGACTGTCAAAATATAGGGGATATTTTTTCTGATGATGCTCACATGCGTTCCTGACTTGTGCTTGGGTAATGAGGTAAGGGATGATACAGACAAATGCCAGGCTGGAAGGGAATCGAACCAATCACCGCAGTAGCAGAAGCAGACTAAAGTTTTGACGCTTTAGCCCTCCAGGCTACGGACGTTGACACTAAAATTTTGACACATTCTTTCTTTTGAAGATAGAAACACCATACTGTAAAAAAACAGCCTATGAAAATCTAACAGAGATCAATCAGGAATTGAAGTAATTATTGGGGTTCCTGGATTTCTTGTTCCATGACGAACTGCGTTGTTAATATTAACTTTTCATATGAAATTTAAAGATGGGCCTCTGAAGATGGATCTCATAGATTCGAAAGTACTCGGCCAGATTAAGTGAGTTATTATACTTATTCTTAACAAATATTTGACTGCAAGTCGTTAAATTTCACATGAAAAGTTAAAATTATTGGGGATCGATAAAGTGTTTGAAATTAAGGAAAAATTGTATTTGACCTTCTCTTCAGTAACCAACCACTTTTATGGTGTGAAGATCTGAAGAAAATTGGGGAACGCCCATAGAGTTTTTTATTTGCTAGAATTGCTAGGAATAATTTTCAAGGTTTTGATTGTTAAAGTTGAAAGGATACTTTTGGGTAACAGGGTTTTATCAAAAATGCATTTTAATCACAATAGTTTTTGGATTTCATATTTGCCAAGCACCACCCATTATTTTATTCCTTTTAAATTTATTTCAACTTTCAATCCATACAGTATACTGCAGTGATATGCACAAGAAAGTACAGTAAACTAGAACTAAAACGTCGAATGCTTCAAACTGTTACTACATTCTATAATAAACTTCCTCCAACAGCTTTCAAGTATGACAGTTACTTGTAGAATATTTATTCTAACTCGAATAACTAGAATATTATCGAATTATATGGAATATGAATTGATTTGTATAAGAAGTATTCATCCAGTAAGGAGTATACTCAGTGGCAAAATATACACAAGTATATTATATAAATGTTAATTACTGAAGAACTGTACCATATAAAATATATCTGATTGGATATAGGTATGAAGAAACTTTTCAAAAATGTGATCCCAAGCTCAGAAAAGCTTAAATATCAATGAATAATCCTTTTTTATCAAAAATAATATGAAAACCCAAAACTTAGTTCAATGTCCAGGAAAGAACTACGGATAATACTTCATTTTGCTTGTAAACTAGAATCAAATTTGAAAAACGCTTATAACTTTGTTAATTCTGGACAGATTGATTTAAAAATTCATGGGAATGTTAATAGTATGAAGGGAAACGTTCATGATTTTTTGTAGAATTTTCCCATGTTCTCTTCAACCCTTTTAAGCTGGAAAACCATACAGGAGTTCTTAAGCTTTGCGGGAAGTTTCAAATCTCCCGCTTCGCTGCCTGCTCGGCGCCAAGTGATAGGATTGGACAAAAATCTCCGCGGAGCAACACTATTGGATGACTCCAATTAAACCACCCAGCTTAAACATCACTATTATACTGAAGACAGCCTAATTGATTCCTTTTTACTCGAAAACTGAAATATGTTGGCGATATGAACAATTTTTATTGCACAAAATAATTATCCGCTTTGGATAGGCCTACAGAATTAAATAACGATATTCAACTCTTGACTACTTTTTTATTATAACCTATTTTTCATGTTACATTACGCTATTAAATTATTTATATCTAAACTATTTTTTTACATTATTGTTTTTAACAGATAATCTTTCTGGTTATGTCATAAGTGAGTCTTGAGTTATTATTTATAATATTAATAACGATCTGATACAGTAGAACTCCAATTATCACTAATTGGGACCGGACCCCATTAAATAAATAAATATCTTTATTGACATAAAATAAATTTATGATGTTTTCCAAATTAGCTTATGACATGATTTGTGTGACTTTTTACTATCATGCAAATTATATTCTATTCAGTGCTTAATTTCTAAAATTTTAGGTGTGGGAACGCTTATTTATTCTTATAAACCACCCTCTCTATTTTCTACTAAGGCCTAGTTAAACATTCCCTCACTCCCTCTCCCCACCCCGTTAACATCTCGGTGCCTACTCTAAATTTCCTATAAACCTGTTTCGATTTGCACCAACAATTTATTTTGTATGAAGCTTAAATTAAGCAAAATACTTTTTTTAATTAATGGTGAAATAAAAACAAATAAAGCCTTCTTTACATTTTTATTTATATACAGTACACAGATCTCGCTTCGCCCTACGTTACAGTACTTTATTATTATTCGCAATATTTAGTATGATAATCTGAATAAATAATTAAATGAGACACCTTCGGAATCAGATTAGCGCAAACTGAGCGTTCCCTTGCATTCCGGCACTTTTGGGAGGTAAGAAAACGCCGTTATCTTGCGTTCCCGTTTGAAATTAACCCCTGATTCTATTATATTATCATTGGTAGCTGGATATGTTTGGGTTCCTTTGATGAGAAGGATTTCTAGGATAATATCTCTGCAAATTAATTATGTTTCTTTATGAAGAGTGTCACCAAAAAATAGTGATCCCAGTACCACCTCGGTATTCTACAAGCTAAAACCACCGAAAATAGCCTTATAGAAGTAATGCCAATTTCCCCTTTGTTTTCCTGTATTTTTTCATACCCGAATAAGCCATCAAAAAGTATTTAAAAAAAAAATAATACTTGGAGAAACGAAATGACGGATTACAGGAAACCTGAGAGGAAATTGCAATTTTTTCTAAGGTAATTTTTTGTTTGTATTAGCTTGTAGGATACCGTGGTGGTACTGGGATCACTATTTTTGGGACACTATATTTATGTATTGCACATATTATAAACTATATTCCTAAGCACAAAAATATTTCAATAAACTAACCAATTTTTCAAAATATTTTATGCATCAAATTGACAATCTCATTTACCCATTACATTCGAATCCTATAATCACCCTAGTCTCATGAACAGGATAATTTTGTGAAAATATAATTATGTTTATGATTGTGGAACCTTACACAATCAATAAGATTATAATGCATATCTAATCTGGGTCATTCTTGGTGAAAAATTTATGCTTATCTTCATGAATTCGAAAATCCAAACTTTTGCGTTATTGCAAGTTTTGTCTGTGATAATTCAACTTTCCTATCTCGAATATTAAGAGGTCGTCGTAATGTATGAAACATTATTTTAATGTGAAGTTTAGGAAGAAAATAACATCTCAAACAATTTTTTTTATATGTATCATAATTTTTTCAAAAATTGTTTTCACAATAAAACCGGTAGAACCAACCAAAGAAGAGATAGAGTATTATAATATTGTACATGGTGGAGGTAGAACCCACTGTAAAGTGCATTTCCCCCAATTGTTTCACTTGTATTGTTCCATGATAATGTGATGACAATTTGACATTCAGTATTAAATAGGCTGAAGTAGTTAATTACTTTGAGCATTTTCGATAAAGTAGCAACTCAGGTTAAATTTAAGTTACACTAGTAAGGTTGTTGCAATACTTAATCATAGTTTTTCATTCAATACTATGGAAGGATGATGTTATATATGGAAGGATGAGTGCATAGAGAGGACCGGCTGCGTCCTAACTCCGCCCTCCAGGTTTAAAATAAAGACTTGAGTAAAAAATTAATAAATAAATAAGTACCACTTTTTCCTGGAAATGATCTTATCTAACAAGAAAAATAATAAAATGGATGTTGCGGTGCATGCTCAAAGTTGAAGCAAATATAACTTTTAGCTTTGAATGCTTATGATTGAAAAACAAAGAACGTTATCAAGAAACTGCTCGAGCCATTAGCTTTCTTTGGTCTTGCCGCCCCCTGAAGCTTGCTAGCGTACCGCAATTTGATATCCGTCCCTCTGTGAGAGAAAGAGTAGTGAGTGAGAGGGATGGACTAACAATGGCTGAAGGAAAGACTGGGGGGAAGTCGCTGATGACGCCTGATTGAGAATGTTGTTATAAATTGTTGATGATAAAATTGGCAACGTCGCTGGCTGTCATATTGCTGGAATTTGTAAAAAAATATATACACTGGCTGCCACTTTAAATGCAATTTAAAAATATACAAATGGTTGCCACAATACCTGAAAGTTGATGGCTGCCAATATGATAGTACAACCGCACAATGTTAGGCAACATTTTATTCATTGACTTGATCAGAATGAAAAACCGATTTTGGACCTAAATTTGATGTTTTAAGACACTATTCACGATAAAAACAACATATACTCCACTCCCAAGGGTGGCTGCCAAAAGTATGTTTTACCTACGGCTGCCACTTTTATAGGAAGATGTATATATATATATATATATATATATAGTAATATGGAACAACGTAAAAAAATATATATATACAGTGGCGTAGCGTGGTCTTGTGGCACCCGGGGCGGTATTTCAACTTACCACCCCTCCCCCACCCACCGTTACACACAGTTAACAAACGACACCTTATTCATAGCTGATGCTTATTTTGTATCAACCATGGAAGAATTATAAATCTTTTATGTAGATATTCAAAATTTGGGACTCCGGGGGCGGGCGTGAGAAAAATTTTGATTTTCAGGTCTTTTGAAAGCAACTTTGAGCTATTTTGGTGATGTTTGTATTGTAAAAGGCTCCACAAAATTAATTAGCTTAGGCCTGCGTATTGAAACTCTTCAGAATGTGGACAGGGTAATTGAAAATATTGAAATATCTTGCTTGCAAAGCATGTGATTTAGTTGAGTATTCCATTAGATCATTAGCTGGTTCACTTTGGGAATAGTACTCAGGACTCTATTATTGGAATTTAGAGAAAAAATGTGAATTATGAATTAGCTTGGAAGAGCCCTGTAACACTTCAAATGAAACAAATGCCTCTTCTATAGATGGTAGAAGGGTGTTTCCCCCGGAGAAAAATAGAAAATAATCCTTTCAAGCGCTTTAGACACAAACCCATAATCTTTGGTAAAAAAATTCAATTGATTTTTTGTTCCTGGATTTCTTGTTCCATGACGAACTGCGTGTTAATATTAACTTTTCATGTGAAATTTAACGACATGCAGTCAAATATTTGTTAAGAATAAGTATAATAACTCACTTAAACTGGCCGAGTACTTTCGAATCTATGAGATCCATCATCAGAGGCTCCTAGATCATCATGTCAGTTTTTTGGTTAGAAGTGTTGTGGTTTTTGTAAAATATGATCAAAAAGTTTGTGAGATTTAAAATTTAGTTGTTCATTGAGAATGTTTTGTTTATTGTGTGTGGTGTGTTTGTATATTTCAAATTGTTCCAAGGTGTTGAGTTCGTGTCCTTTAGATTTTATGTGTAGAATGTGTAGGTTGGTACTGATGTCGGTAAAAGTGTGTCCAGTTTGAATGATATGGTCGGCAAAATTCGATTCAGCTTTGGATGTGAGGGCCTGAAAGTGTTCCTTGTAACGTTGTTTGAATGTGCGGCCTGTTTGTCCTATGTAGAATTTGTTACAATCAGAGCAGTTTAGTTTGTAGATCCCTGGGAGATCGTATTTGTTTGTGTTCAGTGTGGTTTTGAGTGTAAGTGCATTTTTTATTTTGTTTTTTGTTCTGAATGAGATGGTGTGGCCGGCTTTTTTGAAGATTTTTGCTAGTCTGTGTGATTGTGGATTAATGTATGTCATTGTGATGTATTTTTTGTCAGTGGTGTTGGTGTTTTGTTTTGAACTACAAAAACAACAAATTCACATCAAAAAACATTGTCATTGAAACAGAAACAAGCATCCAACGCACAGACCCACAAATACATGATGAACTTAGAATAGAAACCTACAACACAATAAAAACAAACAGCTCACAACCACACCCACCCATAAATTCAGAAAACCACACCATAAAAGAATTGAAACACAAAGCTCTAACTCACAATCTCACCTATATCAAAGCAGACAAAGGCAACACTACAGTTATAATAAACAATGAAGAGCTCAACAAAAAAACACTTGACTACATAAACAAAAACAACATTAAACAACTACACACCGATCCCACAAATGTTTACCAAACAAAAATCAAACAAATAATCAACAAGACAAATCATATAATTAATAATTCACAAAAAAGAAAACTGAAACAAATACACCCTTCTGCACCATCACTTCAAACACTTCCCAAAATTCACAAACCCGACATACCTATTAGACCAATTGTAAACTACCAAGAAGCACCTGCCTATAAACTAGCAAAACACATAGATTAAACACTGAGAAAACTAATTAATATCAACAACAACACATACATAAAAAACAGTAGCGATCTTATCGCAAAAATAAAAGACACACAAATTCCTCACAACTCCACTCTTGCATCTTTCGATATAACAAACCTATACACCAACATACCTGTCAATGAAACAATAGAAATAATACAGAACATCCTTATTCACAACAACACAACTACAGAACATATAAATGAAATAATAGACATCCTAAAAATCATCACTCAACAAAATTACTTTACCTTCAACAACAAATTCTACTCACAACCTGATGGACTGTCAATGGGCTCACCAATCTCAAGCATATTTGCTGAAATCTATCTCCAACACTGCGAAAACACTCATATACTCTTTAATAACAAATTTTCACAGAACATAATATACTGGCACAGATACGTAGATGATGTTCTATTGCTATACAGAGGAAACAAAAGACAATGTGAACAACTTCGATCATACATAAACAAAATACATAAGAACATTCAATACACAGCTGAATATGAGAAAAACAATTCAATAAACTTCCTAGACCTCTCAATTACAAAGAACACAAACCAACAACACAGCTTCAACATCTACAGAAAACCAACAATGACAGATACCCTAATACACAGCACCTCCAATCATCCAACACAACACAAACACTCAGCATTCAGGTCAATGCTACACAGACTCAACAACACACCGCTTTCCACCGACAATTACCACACTGAACTAAATACAATAAAATACCTAGCACAAGAAAACGGCTACAAACACGACCTAATTGACAAACTCAATCATAAAATAAGAAACAAAAAACAAAACACCAACACCACTGACAAAAAATACATCACAATGACATACATTAATCCACAATCACACAGACTAGCAAAAATCTTCAAAAAAGCCGGCCACACCATCTCATTCAGAACAAAAAACAAAATAAAAAATGCACTTACACTCAAAACCACACTGAACACAAACAAATACGATCTCCCAGGGATCTACAAACTAAACTGCTCTGATTGTAACAAATTCTACATAGGACAAACAGGCCGCACATTCAAACAACGTTACAAGGAACACTTTCAGGCCCTCACATCCAAAGCTGAATCGAATTTTGCCGACCATATCATTCAAACTGGACACACTTTTACCGACATCAGTACCAACCTACACATTCTACACATAAAATCTAAAGGACACGAACTCAACACCTTGGAACAATTTGAAATATACAAACACACCACACACAATAAACAAAACATTCTCAATGAACAACTAAATTTTAAATCTCACAAACTTTTTGATCATATTTTACAAAAACCACAACACTTCTAACCAAAAAACTGACATGATGATCTAGGAGCCTCTGATGATGGATCTCATAGATTCGAAAGTACTCGGCCAGTTTAAGTGAGTTATTATACTTATTCTTAACAAATATTTGACTGCATGTCGTTAAATTTCACATGAAAAGTTAATGATTTTTTGTGTTTGAGAATTGAGTGACTCAATTTGAGTCAAGGCAAATGTTTGGGTCCAACCCCTGGGAGCATCTCACTTTCTTGATTGTAGACTCACTGTAAACGGTCCAAATAGTCCAATTAGTAAAAACCACCTACAAGACCTACCACTGAAATTTATTCTAAAAAAATTGTTACTAAATAATTTTTTTACTGAAATAATATTATGCCTTGAAATTTAATTACATTACGGTACTTTATGACTTGCTTTTCACGAATCAAACTTATAATTTTTATAACTTTCCCTACTAAACTCTGTCATGTACCTTCACAGTAGGCTGATAACTCAGAATAAATTAAGGTGCCTTTTCACGATGTTGACAAAATATATGTCGGCTATTCTCTCCTGTTTGAAGGGGGTGCGGAAAAAATAAAAAATAGCCCCTCTAAAATTGCATTTTGTGCGTTTCTATACATAAATCCTCCCACATTATTTTAACCCATACATAGCCGACCCAAAAAAGTATTAGCTCTCACCCAAAAAAACATATACCATTTATCTTAACGCTGTATTTCAATATTTCAACCAAAATTATGAATCAAATTCTATTAAGTGCTTGAGTCATCGCCAATGGAGGGTATCCGTACCCGAGGACGCTCCTTGGCTACTCTCCTGACACCTGCATCAACAAATCCACTGATTCTCTAAGTCTCTAAATCTCATTCACTGATTCTGTGAATGGCAGTGGCAGGTGTAGTAGAACAGAAAAGATTTCTTCAAATAATGAAAATAAATTTAGCTGATAAGTAACCTCTGTTTCACACATTTCGACACTCACTGCTCCTGCACCATCACCCATAAGACTAAATTTCTTTCAACTCAATCGCACGCAACTTAGTCGCCTGCCATGTCACCCATAAACAGAATAATTTTTTCTCTATTTATTAGAAAAAATGATTCATTAAAAAATATTAAAAAAACATTTAATACCAGTCCTTTTCAAGCCTGATTGGATCTGTTTTTTGTCACCCCCTTGGGCTGTCCGCCGCTATATATATATATATATATATATATATATATATATATATATATAACCTGCTATTATATTCTATAATACATCCATATAATCTGCTTTCAATAATAAGTTGGAAGTTGACCTATAATTTCCAACAACATGCCATCTTGATTCTTGATCTGTCCCGCGAGACATCTGGCTGATAACCTATTAAAATTTCAAAAGTGGAAACATGCTGGAGATGAAGCTATTCATTTTGAGCGTATGTCCACTGTTGAAGTGTTGCAGGTTACCATCCAGAAGTCTCACCTACTCGCTGGACAGATAAAGATGACTTGTTGTTGGAAATCATTTGTTACCTAACTTCCACTTTATTATTGAAAGCAGATTATGTATAGAAGAAGATATTATATGAGTATAATAGCTAGCACAGCTATCGATCGATTCTCGATTATTGTGCAAGTTTTCCATCAAAACTGGGTTTTTGTACGTCCATCAGTACACATTAATTTTAAATTTTGACTTGGGTTATGAGATGGGTTGACTCTGACCTTTGAGTTAGTTATTCCTGAAATGTCTGGTTCCAAACTTGACACTTTCATTCTGAAATGTGAAAGCGTTAGTTGCCGGATAAATCCAGATGCATTCACTAAAGCGCTCAGAAAGCAGCAAAAACTAAAAATCTATTTCTGTAGATAACAAACCATCTGTAAACAAATTAATGATATCTTGCGGACCACCAGGGGTCGGCAGACCATCTGTTAGAAACCAAAGGTGTATGTTAGGTTATATTAAACATAAATTAATTCATAAATTCTTAGTACCTTGTGTCTTCCAATTAGGCTGATGAAGGAACTGAACAAGAAGCAGAAATTGAAGAAATCTATATACACGAGGAATTCAACCAGGGTCCAAATCTCAACAATGATATTGCACTGATAAAGTTGAAAGGTCGTGGACTGCAACTGAATACTTGGGTTAGACCGATATGCCTGCCACCTCCTGGAGTTTCATACCATCCAGGTCTCAACTGTACTATATCAGGATGGGGATCGAATGGAGGCTATGGTTCAGGCAAGTATTTAGGCGTTTATTGTCAGATTACAATTATTTGGACTGTACTAGATTGATTGATGCTTGTTGTGAATATGATTGCAAAATAATTTTGTGAGATAAGGTAAATAATTTGGTTCATTGATAAATTTGAATAGAAATTTGGGGCCACAAGTTACTATGGAAAGTATTACAATTTATAGCATTATTATTATTATTATTTTATTATTATTATTATTTATTATTATTATTATGTGATATTATTATTATGATAATAGCATTAGAACGAATTTCAAATTTTTTCATCCAAAAAATTACTTATGAAATCTAATGAGAAAGTTTCTTACTTAGAATGCAGATGATAATTCAGATACTAACAATTATTTTTCATGAGAATAATAGAAATAAATCAATTTATTGTCATTTCAACATATTTTTTACATAAGAGTTTTCCATTTCTCAATAGGCTTGGAAATAATGCATACAATTGCTAATGACCGTTGATACATGAATAGCATATGCTTATGTTGTATGAGATTAAAGCTATATACTATACAGGGTGTTTCGGAACTCTCTACTGATACTTATAGGCAGTGTTTCTGGACCACTAACAAAAGTAAATACAATAATAAAAATTTTCTAAAGTCCCCAGTTACTCACACAGCCGCCATTTTGTTTTTTCACACATTATTTTTTATTTGAACACCATTGAACGTATAATTTTGAAATTTTGCATACAGCTTTATAACAATTAAAACAATCTTAAAAAAATGTATCAAAATTTTCTGATATTAAAAAACAAAATGGCGGCCATTTAAAAAAATCTTTGAATGGGATTAAGTTAATAATGGCTAATGGTATCAACATTTGACTAGAATAACTTTTTTTAGATATTGTTATTGCAAATCTAACGATACCTTATTTTTCAAGATTGGTCGACAATTAACAGAGATATGTTACTTTTTAGGGTGTGCGGTGGTTGAAGTTTTACGAACAAACAAGGAATAACTTACAAACAAAGAATAAAATGAAAGTTTATTTACCATAAATAATTACAAAGAATAAAACCATGAGAATAAAAGCCTTGCAATGACAGTTTAAAGAACTGCAACCCGCTTCCAACCACCGCACACCCTAAAAAGTAGCATATCTCTGTTAATTGTTGACCAATCTTGAAAAATGAGGTATCATTGGATTTGCAATAACAATATCTAAAAAAAGTTATAGCAGTCAAATTTTGATACCATTAGCCATTATTAACTTAATCCCATTCAAAGATTTTAAATGGCCGCCATTTTGTTTTTTAATGTCGGAAAATTTTGATAAATTTTTTTAAGATTGTTTTCATTGTTATAAATCTGTATGCAAAATTTCAAAATTATACGTTCAATGGTGTTCGAATAAAAAAGTAATGTGTGAAAAAAACAAAATGGCGGCTGTGTGAGTAACTGGGGACTTTAGAAAAATTTTATTATGATATTTACTTTTGTTAGTGGTCCAGAAACACTGCCTAGAAGTATTGGTAGAGAGTTCCGAAACATCCTGTATATAGCATAAAATAATCTTTGATACCTGCAAATTAAAAAAAACAAAATATTCTTATTTATGCTTTGTACATGTATAGAAAAATGAAAAATCTGGTGATCTTAATCCTATGGGTTATAATAAAGTATTGAATCATTTGTTCATTATTTATGAATTCATAACTCAATGTTCAATCGACTACACTTCCTTTAAAAAGGAAATTTTCCAATTGAGAAGTATTCCTTCTGAATAATTATGGTTAATTAACATAAGTATTATTTATCGAATAGGATATACCAAGAAATAAGAAGAAACAGAGCGCCAATCTGTTTTCTAGTGGGCTTTTTCATGCAGGGTTTTGCAGTAGAGATTGATTGTCCTACAAATCGAATGTTGTTTGTATTTTGGTCTGATTAATAAAATTTGATATGATCAAGTCTTAAAATTGCTGACTTTTGCAGAATGTTGCTACAGTATAAATAACAGATAATTGTCCATTTTCCAGATAGATAGTCTACGTAAACATATTTATCAAAACTTTTCAAGACTCATTTCACTATTTTATACCTCTCAATAACCATATTTTTTATATGAAATGAAGTGAATGTTCTTTTTTGTACACAGGCTACTCTTACCAATTGCGCTCTACATGGGTACCAATATTGAATCATGACGAATGCACAGCTCCTTACGTGTATGGTGCAGATGCCATAAGTAAAGGCATGTTCTGCGCTGGAAGTCTGGAGGGTGGTCCGGATTCATGTCAGGGTGACTCTGGGGGCCCTTTCGCATGTGAACATAAAGGTGAATATAGACTAACAAAATTATTTTACTATTAATAAAATAGTGAGATATTTAAGAACAAAAAAATATTCCGTCAATGGTAAAGAACAAAAAACTATTCTATAGCCCGTGGCAACCTTAGCCTGTCTTATGACAATGCCATTGTGGGAATATGACGACTCACGTTTACATTTTTTCAATGATTTGCTCTGTTGTACGAAAATGTGACCGTTCGACTAGGCTTTCTTGGCTACTGTGTGTCTTGGCAGCATAGTACCCTATAAGCGTAATACTACAATAATCCTTTTGTCCAAAATAATTTTTATCACAAATTCTACCCAATTTTTCAATTGACGAAAATGTTCCATGTAACTTACACTCTGTTACTGACTAGGTGACCGGCAATGATTATTTTCTGTATCTGCTCTATTATCACTTAACCCATTTGAAACGATAGGTTCCGTTCAGCATGCTCCATATAACATGGCTTGAACAGCAAGGTGGAGCTACCCGTAAGGGTCTTCCCACCTATAAAGCCATGATAAAAAAATAATAAATAAGTAATAAAAATAGTTTAGATACGCCAATTAGTTTGTTATATTTGACACATGACATGTGTTATGTCATTAATTCCATGGATAATAAGATGTTATGGATAATAAGATCCAAAAGAAAGCGGTTAGGTGTATAGAAAGAGTAAATAGATAAGATTTATGCAGGCCGTTGTTCAAGAGACTTGGTCTCCTAACTGTACCTTGCTTATATGTGTATGAAGCTACTTTATATGTAAAAACGAATGATATAAAGCAAAATCTTGACGTACATGATTATAATACAAGAAGCCGAGGAGATAATCACTTGGTGAGTCACAATAGTAGCTTATTCAAACAAAAACCTAGTTATATTGGTAGGAAACTACAACAAGCTACCGCAGTTTCTAAAGAGTCTTGAAAATATAGAGATATTCAAAAAACAATTGAAAAATATTTAGTTGATAAAGCTTTCTATAGTGTACAAGAGTTCCTTTCACATCAAAATTAAGCCTCGCCTCAATAAATTGATATAGTAATTAATTATGTTATCTCTAGTGTACAGTTGTTGATCAGACTTGTCTGATACTCCCTAACTGGAGTCTCTAAGACGTAATCTACAAAAAAAGATATTGAATGGAATCTGTAAAATTAATTTTTGTTTAAATTGAAACTTGTTTGTTTGATTTTGTACAGGTCGTTACACTTTGTTTGGAGTTATCAGTTGGGGCCATAACTGTGGAAGGCCAAATAAGCCAGGCGTTTATACGAAGATTGTGCATTACATGGATTGGTTACACAAAAAGTTGCATGAATCTTTATCAATATAATCAGTCGATTATTAAAATAATTCAAACACTTACGACGAACAACATACTTAAATTGTGTCATAGTGAATACAAATTCTCCACACATATAGTCACACTTATACTTTTATACTTACGGAATAAGTTAGTGGCGTAAGGTTTGAGGATTGATTATTCGCACTTCTAAATTCCAATTTTGTAGCAGTAAAATTCAGTTTATCAATGATTGCCATTTAAAAGAATATTATGCTAATTATTATTCCACATTCAATTGCTACATTAATGATATCATCGACCTTCTTAAATGCGGGAGCCTGGAATGCTGATCTAGAACTAGATTACATAGCATTTAAATTCAGTTTGCAAATAGAAAGGGCGAATGAGGGTAGCAGTCGTCCCCCATATACAAAAAACACTGAGTTTTATTAAATACTAGTGGTTTACCCGTGCTTTGCAACAGGATCTAAGTTGGACTTTTTAAATTAAATATTTGATGTATGAACTTCAACCGCCAATGTAAATACAATCCCAAAAAAGGAATTAAGAGCAGCAATATTCATATGGAACAAAGGTGTTGCTTTGACTTGTGACTTAAATTAAATACTCACGCACTAAAAATGTTAAAACAAAGTACTGAAAGAACTAAAATACTAATAAAGTACTAAAATAAAGAACTGAGACATTTTAAAACTCAATACAAGTAATCTTTGAAGTCGGCGCCAAATTTCCAAAGAAAATTATTACAGAGAATTTTTTATAAATTGATTGCATATTTGGTGCCCACTTCAAAACTTACTTGTATTAATTTTTTTATTTCTCAGTTTGAAGCGAATACTTTATTTTAAAATTTTTAGTACGCGTAAGTAGTTCATCTTTTTAGTATCATTTTATTCGTCAGTTTCTTTTTTCGTTAATTTTTTAAAATTTATGATCTTTATGAGCCTTTGAGGCTTCCTTAATTTAAAGAAGGGTTGCAAAGCATTCAATTGAAAGTCTTTTCAAGTCTCCCTTGAATAATTAAGGAAACCTCAAGGTGTACGGGTGTTGTGCCCTTCTTTTTGAACCTTGCCCTCTTCCACTCGCGGTGACCAATAAGTGGTACCTACAGTATCAATGCAAGATTTTTCGGATATTCCCTCCAAAATAAAGTTCTCCTAGAAGTCGGATACTCGCTTCTAAGATATGGTAGATAAGGAAACATCTAGAATCATATACTTGACAATTTTCTTTAAAAAAATATTGAGCATTAATTGTTATTTTTCAATAGTTCCTCTTTTGAATTTTTGTTGAATGATTACGTTAGTCTATTCAAATTGTCACTCCATTACTAATTACTTGTGATTATAATTTATTATAAAATAGTGTTTTAATTTTGATACGTATTTTCTACCTTCTTCCAAAATCTCATGTTCTTATTTCTTCTCTCCGACCTTATTTTTCTATTTATTTTTTTAAAATTTGTACTTTATATAGTTCTATGTTTCCATCTGAATGCGGTTTCATCATTCTGCTGTTAATTCCTGCTTATTCACCTCATTTATTATTCACCATAAAATAGGCTATATATTTCTTACTAAGACACAAGTACATGAAGAATTTTCAAGAGAAATTTATCTCAACATAAGTCCTTATTTGTCCGTTGAATATGGCCAACCGTTAAACTAAACCATTTTAACACTGTTTAGTCATACCTATTAATTATTTTTACTCAATAAATGAAACGTACCCTGTTGCTTTGATAGATTTCAATTCGAAGTGTTTAAGTAGTTGATAGATTTTCTGACTTGGGCTACGAAGCTTCAAGTAACCGAAAATAGAATTGAAAGCTCTTGTAAGTTGGCGTCTGTGTGTCAAGTGACAGCTGAGTGATTGGAATAAATTGTTCTCAGCTCTCTTACTGTTCACAGTTCTCAAAGTCCCAAGAATTACTTGTCGGATTTCAAGTCACCTAGTTATTCAACTTAACTCCAAAGTTCCCTTGATAGTTCAAAGTCTACAAAACTAGAGTTAGTTGAAATTCAGTTCAACATTCGCCTGAAAATATTCAGACTCTTGAATTTGCTTTAAAATTGAATTACTCGAGAACATCATGAGATGCTGCACATTTCCTCGTTTCTCATCTCCTTGTCGCTTCTACATTTTCACTCAAAATTACCTTCTAAATTCCAAAATTTGTCGGAATTGCTAAGTTTTGGAAGTTGTTTGCAACACCTCACCTTCGCGTCTTCTGTTCTCAAACTTCTGGGGTAATCAAAATATCGGAAAACTTTTATTAACGCTCATCGTCATTTATTCTGCTTATTATGTAGAAACACCAAACGGACTTGTACATTCACTTGTAACTTTAATATTGTCAATCACTTTCCAAAAGGAAGATATTGTTTAACAAGCAGCTACAGGCGATTGTAATGTCCAGTAACGAATGCTTGATCTGCGAAAGACTTATTCAGTATATTAAAATAATCTTATTACTAAATATCTGTCTGGAAAACAAGTTAAGCCTCCACAGAGGCGTTTAACTTAAAAAGGGATGTATTGCAAAATTTATGTTTATGTATAATTTATTTTTACATTTTATTTATAAACTCAGTAAGTCGTGCCACTGTATAATGTTGTAAAAATGCAGTAAAAATGTAAAAAAAGATTATTATTTAGTTTCTATCAATCACAACAACAAAAAACACACTTCAATTATTTTCATTCAATTGTCCGCATCACTTTTCTTGTTAGCCCCTCTTGTAAAAATATTAGTAAGTTAGCTACTAGTAGTAGAATATGGACTTCCAATTCGGCCTTAAACGTGACCTAGAACAAAAGAGGTTGTTGAGAATTTTCCTTGGGGTCGTAGAAGTTCTCATCAAGAATGAGTAACGCGGTCAACCCTCTTAACTGTGTTTAGGACTCGTAGAACAAAGGGTTTATGAAGAGGGTGGGTGGGCGAGTAAGGATCTTGCGGCGTTTCATTCACTTAACTCATTGTAGGGGTTGCTGTACTCCCCTCATTGGCCATGTAGCCCTCTAGGGAAGCAGGAATGTTCAATGCTCTATACTCACGGACTTCTGTTCGAGTACAGTTTTTATTTGCATAATCTATTTCTCTGCAGTGAAAGCAGCTTGGTAAAAGCATTCGGTTCGATAAATGAACGTTTCCGGGAGTATGGATCTAACTTTGTTTCATCAATGAAAACATCAACGTAAGACAATTGAACTAACCGATGTGAACTCTCAAAATCTGAGGATAATTACATATTAAGTAGAGCTCCATCTTAATGGTAGAATAAATTATTTGAAACAGCATCAATTTATTTTCTCCAGTAATGTTAAAAGATCAATCAATAATTAAAAAAAGAAATAATTAATAATGTAGGTGTAGTTCTATCTTATCTTCCACTAGCATAGTAAAACCATGGATTAGGGAGTAAGTAAGGTGATGGTTCGTCTGTGGTAAAACTGAAATGGAAGCTTGATAGTGATGATTTGAATGTGTTCAATGTCAGCAGTGTCTGGAGATGCTTGGACAATAGGGCGAAACCCACCAACATGTTCAAGTTTGTTTCCACTAGAAATTTCAATTTCAATTGAAAAAAAGAAGTTAGTGAGCTTACATTTTTTTTGTCCTTTACCATTCAAGTAAAATAGAAAATATCTCAAAAACTACAGATTCTCAGTGTATTGACATGAGCGAAGTTGTCTCATATATTGCTGATTATTATTCTTTTACAAGAGATTAGTTTTATTTGTGATCTACATTAAAAATTATAATCACTGTATAAATCCCAGTATTTACAATAAAAACCTCACAGCAATCGAATAATGAAAAATAAAATAAATAACTCTTTACTGGTTCCACTGTATCTTGCTTTTTATGACAGACGAATTATTTTTATTTTATTGAAATATTATAATTTCAATGGTATGTCTTCTATTTTTGGTGAAAAGTAATTTTTAGTTACGGGCCTTCTTCACATCAATTAAGTTACAATAATTAAATTTGCAATTGTATGACTCATTAAATTGAGTTATATTACATTATAGTTGTTCTACAAATAAATGTATCATGGCAAAGTAGCATTTTACCCGGTCTTGCACAAGAATCCAGTTTGGAGTTTCTCTTTTCTGGTAGATAATTTATAGTAGCGGTCACAAAATTACGAAATTGGGAAGGGTGAGTGATATTGCAGTGTTGCTAGCCGAACAGTTCAACTGTTTGGAAAGAGAAGTGCACAAAAAGCTGTGTTTTGACGCTGCAATATTGATACAAAACTAATCTGTTGCTTTGGCTTGTCATATCGGTGTATCATCTATATCAGCATCACAGTGAAGTATCATATATCAGTTGCTCATTGAGTATCCTGCATCTAACCCATTTTACATAAATGCTGAAATTTAAACATTAATTTTGAAAAAGGTAAATAGAAAATGAGAAATCGGGTCCAAGGTGCACGGAATTGAGTTTAGAGGAAGCTTTGTGTCAAATTAGCGTTCTAAAATCCGTAAGACTGACATACACACACACACGCACACATACTCTCATGGGAAATTATTATAAAGTCTTATTATAAAGATGTTATGTCCCTACAGTTTTAGGTAAATTTCCAAATTCCAACTAATAGATAGGCCCAATGCTATGCGCAATACTTCATTGGACTATTGGACTGTTTTAATGCTATGATTTTTAAGTGAATTTCTAAATTAATTGATATTTTTGTTTAGGAAAGAATCAGTATTTGTACTTCACGGTGACATTTATTGTTTAACTTGACCTGAAACTTGGATTTTTTAGTTGAAAATTTGTAAAGAATGCACCGATGGGCTTTGCCTGTTGAATCTTTATTTAATTGTGTTTTGTATAATAAATGAAATAAAACATATTTTAAAACAAAAAAAGAAACCGACTTCAGTGAAATGATAAAATACTCACGTACTAAAAAGTTTAAAATAAAGTATTTACTTTAAACTGAGAAAATTTTAAATTTCATACAAGTAATCTTTTGAAGTCGGCGCCAAATATTTTATAAAGATGATAAGAAATTCTATCTAATATCAAAACTAACACTGTATTTTTTTGGAGGATGAAGCCCACATAGGTCTGAGAGTTTTGCGTGGGTAATGAATTGGATGATGGAGATTGATGAGTTGAACCTACAGTTCTAGGTGGGTTCCGAACCACCAAGAAGTGATTGATAAGAAATTCTATCTAATATCAAAACTAACACTGTATTTCAATTAAATATGTGATTTACACTCACTTTTACTGAAATACAGTGTCAGTTTTGATATGAGATTGTTCAATTATTTCGTCATGGAAAATATCACAGAGTAATTCTGTTATATTTTAGAAGTTTATGGGAAATTTGGCGCCAACTTCAAAAGATTACTTGTATGAAATTTAAAATTTTCTCAGTTTAAAGTAAATACTTTATTTTAAACTTTTTAGTACGTGAGTATTTTATCATTTCACTGAAGTCGGTTTCTTTTTTTGTTTTAAAATATGTTTTATTTTAAGCTTTTTAGTTGAATTTTCAAACTTTGAAAACATGAGAAATTTCTTAAAGCCTACATTATGAAATATTTATCAAATTAGCAAGCCAATAATTAATTTATAACATCGAAAGTTAAGTAACTAAAAATCCACTTATAAGAAAAGATAAACTAAGGAAAATTCTACAACGTTTTATTTAATGTGGAATATTGTATTTAGGAGAATTATAATAGCGAAAGCACAGATTAAGAAATTGTAACCAGATTGATCACCATGTGTTTCATGAAACGATCGCTAGACTGCGTGGGTATAGCGCCTAGAGAGTAGAGTGTTTCCCTCTCTATTTTCTCTGTTCACTCTCACTCATCATCAATGGTCACTCCCTCCCTCCATCACTTCCTCATTCTTACAACTTCAACTACACACGTGTGCTCGCTCCTTCGCATAATATGCATGCTCACCCTTCAGCACTGTTGCCGGATCAAACCTTATTGCCAGATCTCATTGCCTTTAAACATTTTACGTTTTTCTCTGCTACTACGTGCTCGTGCTCGCTCTGATCTGAGATCTGATGACAGTTCTCCTGCCGGCTACAATAATATGCCGATTGGGTTGACTGCCTCTGTACTGCTAGTGCGAATCCCGTTTCATTTCATGCTTGTCAAAATATTAATAGGGTTCAATAACTAAATTATTTAGATTATGTGGTAAAATATTATTTGAAATAAAAATAAAGAATTTGAATTCATGTAAGAAGGTCCAATAGAAAAATGAATAGAATAGTAACAATATCATTAATAATATTTAGTATTTGGAATCATTTTTTGTTTATCAATAAAATTGTAGTATAGTTTGAAGTTAATTATGTGAATAGTTGAAATTTCAATAGTTTGAAATTGTCATCATGAGGGAATTCGGGATGACAAGATATTTTTAATATGGCAGACATCAAAAACCAGATTTTTGGTTTGAGTAAATTAATATTAGTATCTGGTAAGCAAGCGTTTTTCGAGGTGCCAAAGGTCACATTCGGATTCAGCGCCTACAAATACTACATACAAATCAGGGTAGTGAATTTCGGGTACGAGCATACGTTTTCAACATGCCTGAGTAGCTCGTTAAAGTTATTTAATAATGAGCATGGTTAAAACATTCAAATTCATTTATTGGCCATATTCACACAAAATATCAACAAAGAAGCAAAACAAAGAACATACATACTTAAAGTTAATAACAAATCCAAACATAACTATTTATACATGCAATACGGCACTACTGGCAGAAGTAGGACTTGATCGCCAGCAGCGAAAATTTACAAATAAATAAGCTCAAAACAGGTTTCAAATAACAAAGAAATGTTTGATGTCAATTATTTGCCTATAGAAAATAGTAATTGAAAAATGTTTCTGGGCTGGCCTAATCCAGTGAAATTTGAAGATAGGTCATGCCACAGATAGGTTGTCTAAAGCTGTGTGCTGTCTGTCTCTGTGATCGCGTTCAGAGATAGTTGAAGCTTGAAGATTGATTTAATACACTTTAATCGCAATAAGAATATTAATGAGTTTGTGACAGGTTCTGAATTTCTTAAATTGAGAAAGTATTAAAAAAATGGTATGAGAAAATTTTACAGTAGTCTATAGACTATTTCTAAAAATCGAAGGAGTCTTTAAAGCTGCAACTTTCCTACCAAAAGCATCTTTCTTTTTTCAAAAGTTCACTTTCTTTCCGTTTCTTTGTAATACATTTTTCTAATCTTCATTTTTAAATATTTAATTTTTGAAGAGAAAATATTTCCTCTTTTCCCAAAGATTTATCACAGATAAAGTGACTTTCCAATGAAAATTAAATTAAATTGAAAATGGATGTCATTGCAGTCTGATATAAGTGTTGATAACTAGAAAATAAAGATCATGGATGTATTAAAACTCTTGGGATGAGACCCCTGCCGCAAATAAAAATTTAAATTACAACTTCAAGGTTGGGCACTGGTTTTTTGGCTTTTTCAATTTTTTTTGTTTTTGCAATTAATTTGCAAAATGAAGGGCGCTAGAAATGACATGCGCTGTTTAATCTCTTGATCAAATTTAGCTTCTTCATGAGAATTTCATTGTGATTCTAAAACATTTTGTCAATTCAAAAACTTGCTACAAAAAAGTTAAACTTCGGCTCGATATCCAAGCGATGTCGCTTGTCATCCAAGTATGATATGGATCAATGCATGAAGATGCATGATATAGAGATGCATGAATCAATTTTTAACTATAATAAAACTATTATATGTTCATATCTCACGTCAGGTGTAGCGAGCATTCATTCTTATTTCCAGAATGTTGATGTTATATTCATGTTTCAGCGTTACAGTTGAGATTTGCTCACTGTAAGCTGGTCAAAACACGAAAACAGAAACTATATGAATTGAACTAAATGCTTTGGAATTTTAAACAACCTCCTTTTCAGAAAACTATGAATGCTAACTTCTAACACAGGAACTAGTCATCTTGTAGCGTCTAACAATATCGAGGCGGGTCCACTAAGGTTCTGGGGTTTTCCGAAGCATATTGAAAAGGCATGTTTCCTAAATGGATAGATTACTAGACCGTCCAAAAAAAATTGTTCCGGAGTCGCATATGAGACAGTATACATGAGCCTTTTAACAACTGAATAACCTGAGGCCAAAAAGGCAATTCATTATAAAAACTTCAAATCTCCAAAGTAAATGGTGCTAGGGCTTTTCTATAATATAAATATTTTTTGCTCAGTAATAATTAACCAAACGGATAGATTCGGCGAGTGCAAAAAAACTCATACAGGTTGAAACCTTGGCAAAGCATTTCTACTATTACGTATGCCTTTTCTCTTCTAGTTCTCTGAGCTAATTTATGTTTTACGCTTCATTTATTTTTAGCATTTCTTTCCTTTCCTTTTTTTCGTCCTCTACCTTCAATTCTCATCTTCCTTTGCATTTAATTCAACTTTCTTTCTTTGCTGCTCTCTTCCATCATTTCTTCATTTTTTTCTCTTTAAGAGAAGATTCATCAACAGTGAGAGCGAAAAGACCTCAAAAGAAATATAACTAAAGGGAGATGAATGGAGAACAACAAAATTGTGTTGGAGAAACAAAAAGCGTAGAGAGCGGGATAAAAGAGGAAAAAGAAATAAAGAGTGATAAAAATCGGTAGAAACTGAAATCGTTGAGTTGAAAAAATGGAGAAAAAGAAACAGAGAGAGTTCAAGGTGGCGAGAGAAGTGTTAGGTATACTTCAATTTTAGATAACGAAAGTGGCGTATCCAGCAGAAAATTTGGGGGGGGGGGGGGAATACGTAATTGGGGTATGGTTACCCGGGGGGGGGGGGGGGTGTTTGAGGGTATTCCGTGAATTTAAGGGTATTTTCAATTGAAATGGAACCAACTTTACAAATTTAATTGTGCACCTATCCTATTGCCTGTAATGATATGATATTTTAAATACAAATTTTAATAACCTTTTGCTGTGTATTGTTACGTCACATCACACAAAGCATTGGCATAACTACAGGGTCAGTCTAGGGGGAGGGGGGGGGGGTGATTCCGTAAGGGTTAGATTCAGGGTACAATAATTACAATAGTAATTTGTAATTTGGAGTACTGTAGTAGACCTCTAACGATAAATTGAAGCAAGATAGCCGTGAGCCATAGCAGGTATCTGTTCAATCAGATAGAGATAAGCTGCGTTCTCGTAGGACCTGTTTGTAACTGTGACCGATTAGATTGACCAGCAAAAAAGACACTGTTCTCTTCTGTAAAATCACTTCATGGTGGTTCGGAACCCACCTAAAACTGTAGGTCCAAACTCATCAATCACCATCATCCAATTCATTACCCACGCACAGGTCTAAGACCTATGTGGGCTTCATCCTAAAAAAATATATATGATACATATGGCTATTTATTTCAGAACTCCCCAAGAAAATTTTTGAAAAATAACCTCTCTAAAACTACCTAGTGATTCTATGCATTAATTCTTCTAACTTAACCTAACTTAACCTTAACTTAACACTTCAACCCTTGTTATCTGTCAAAGTAAATTTTGTCTAGTTCTTGTGTTACTGTCAATGGGAGATCCGGGACCTTAGCCTACTTGAAACTTCCACTTTTCTATATTTGATCCATATAATTATATTAATGTCCATTTATATTTATATTATATTATTTATATTTATATTATATTATATTTATATTATTTATATTTAATATCCATCTATATTTGATCACTGCTCGTGATTGGGGTGATGTACCGTAGGCTACTTGAAAATTTCTTTCAAAATAATTGAGGGGTACTCCTTGAAAACTTTTTAAAATAATACTCCTAAAAACCACATTTTTAGTGATTGGAGACATCTTTGACTCTTGCCAAAAATTGTCTCACAATGGTCTGCTAAAATTCCAAATTTTCATTTGTCCCGGGGGGACCCTGATTCCCCCCCATAGTTATGCTACTGACCCCATCAGTTGATAAAAAATGAAATTAACATGAAAAATTACATACATTGTTCGCAATTGAAAAACGATTCTGTAATCAGCCAAAATCTCCCAACAATGTTTTGAGGATCCAGGATCTAGGCTCTAGAACGATTATCTGAGTGAATGTAGAGTAGTGCTAATAAAACAAGTCTGATTTTTCTGCCATATTAGTCCTCAGCCATGTATTGATAAGCTGCAGAATCCAGAAAACCCTTTCAGAACTGGCCTCATTTTCAGACCAAGTACTGAAGTTCACAATATTTTCAATAGAAAATTAATGGTTGGCTAGGAATCCCCTTCATTCTTTTCTACTTTTAATTTTATCCTTATCTTTTACCCTTTTTCGTTTTTTTTTTCATTTTCATCTCTCCTCCTACCAATTTCTATTGTCATCTCTTTTCCACTTCTTCACTGTTTTCTATCACTTCCATTCGCTCCTCTTTTCTTTCTTCTCCTTCTTCTCTCTCTTTTCCTTCCTCTTCTTTTTCTTTTCCTTTTTCTTCTCCGTTTGGGGGGGGGGGGGTGAATTTCCCCCTTTCAATCTTCCCCCCATGAATCCGCCACTGGATAACGCTATCACTACACAGTAGTCTAATAGAATTTAGATTTTCTTAATAAGCTAAGGAGATAGTGCAAGCTACCGCTTCATGATGTTCAACGATTTGCTCACAAAGAGGCAATTTTACCCACCCCTGAAAAAACTAATTGGTCACCTTTCTGGGATGGCAAAGTGGATTTTCCGATAGTCTAGATTCTAGAGCAGTGGTTCCCAACCTTTCCTGGCCTATCGCCCCCTCACATAAAATGACAAAATCCCATCGCCCCCTTCATTTTCTATACCCATCGTTGTTCCCATTTCTTATCCAAATTTTACTTGTATATAGTGGTGCCCACAAGGGGGGGCTTTGACGCAGACTGTGTCATTGAAATTCTTGGGGGTTCCAAAAAAAGTTGGGCGGGGGGGGGGGTAAAGTTGATTGAAACCGTGTTTAACATGACGACATACAAAAATATTTTACGAATTCACCAGATAGAATGTCAATTAATTACAATAGATTTATAATTATTATTATTCCTAGTATGAATTTTTTAAATACCTATATAAATCTTCTTTCAGTTTAAGAGAGAATACGGGAAGCTTGTCTATTCGCATTTTTTTGGGGGTGCCTAATTTATGGGGGATGGTGCTAAATTTTAGGACTCCACTAATTTTTTTCGCCACCAAGTGATGACAATGGATGATGACACAGTGAATTGTAATGATGTCTGGAACTTCATTCTCAAGATGAGCGAGAAACCCGGTATGACGACCTGTCATTGCAGTATCGCCTTGACAGCGCCACCTTTCTACGTGGGAGGGCTGTAAACTGAGTCATAATATTGCTTATGGTGTAAGTACGAGACGGCCTATACGTCTCCTTGAATGTTTTTGATTATTTATACACATAAAGACAGGATATGAAATTGTTCTCCAGTCTGTGGTCTTGACTTGCCATTCAAATTATGATCAATTGGAATAACTATTAATTTTTTTATAAACCCTCATCGCCCCCCACAAAATTATCGCCCCCTCAGGAGTTAAAATCGCCCCCAGGTTGGGAACCACTGGTCTAGAGTCTTAGAAACAATATTCAATCGGCCACCCTTATAAAGAGGGCCCCTATGTTCGTAGCTTATCTTTATTTGACTGAACAGATACCTGCTACGGTTCACGGCGACTACTTCCTAATTATTGAAAGCTGAAGCTTCATCTGGAGACTCGAAGTCTCAACGGTTTTTGCTCCATCTGGGGACAGACAATATTCTTGTGACTCATTAAAAGCAGAAGCTCAACTACTAGAGACTGCTCATATCTATCTACTCAATATTAAAGGTGGAGGCAGTCATTCTATCAATTTATCGCCTTTACACTATCAATAAGATTAAGTGTAATGCTTCATCAAAGGGACAGATGATATACTCGTGTTTTATTGAAAGCATGAACTCAAACTGGGGACTATTTATTCTCAATAAGTATTTCTTTTCAATATTGAAGGTGCCAACTGGCATTCCTTCAATCCATCGCATTCACGCACTATCAATAATTGGATTCAGTGTTTTCAAACGCTAAATCTGGGGACAGACTATAGTTCTGTGATTTGTAAGAAACAGAAGTTTAAACTAGGTACTTGAAGTATTTTTTATCAATGATCAAGGTTGTAGCAATCATTCCATGTAGACCTATCAATAGCATTTAGCCATATAATATAGCAATCAATAAATCATATTCATACATATCAATGAGATTAAATGCATTGAGGACAAACGATATACTTGTCATTGATTCAAAGCAGTAGCTTGAACTGGGGCTCTCAGTTTCCGGTTCAATATTAAAAGTGGAGTAACAGGCATTCTATCAACCCATTGCGTTCACACTTTCAATAAGACTCAGTGTTTTTAAATGCTTCATCTGGGGACAGTGATAGGGAAGTGATAGCCGAGTGCCGTAGCAGGTATCTGTTCAATCAGAGATAAGCTACGAAACTCATGGGCCATCATTGTGAGGAAGACCAATTGCAAAAAAGACTCTAGGTTGCCAGCAAAAAATACTCTGTTCTTTGCTGTAAAATCACTTTCCGGTGGTTCGGAACCCACCTAAGACTGTAGGTCCACCTCATCAATCACCATCATCCAATTCATTACCAACGCACAGGCTCAGACTTATGTGGGCTCCATCCTTCGAAAAAAAATAAGAAAAACAGACAATTTATGTGTATTTCGTTAAATGTCAAAGCTCTAAAAAAGGACTCTCAGTATTTTATTTGAAATTACACTGTGCGCTGTATGACAGTATTCATGAGTATTTCTCATCAATCAATCGCCTTTACACTGTCAATAAGTTTCAATGTTTAATGCTCGATCTGGGGACGGACGATATTCTTGTGATTTATGAAAGCTTGAACTAGGGACTCTTAGAATTCCTGTTCAGTATTAAAGGTGGAAGCAGTCATTCCATCAATATCAATAATATTAATGCCCGGTTTCTTAGTCATTTATTAACTTAATGGACCATTAACTCAATGCTGGAGCAATGGGTTAATGATCCATTGAACAACTCAGAAACCGGCCATTGTGTATTGTGTAAGTGTATTACTTCATCTGGGAACAGATGATAAACTTAGTGCTTTATTAAAATTAGGAGCTCGGACTGCGAACTCTTCGTGTTTCTGCTCAATACTATACTCAGCATTGCTATCAATACGATTCAGTATTTTTGAAATGTACCATCTGGGAATGATATACCTGTACTTCATTGAATGCAGAATCAAGCTTTAACTTAATGCAGACTGCGACAATTTGAATGTTCCCGCATAGCAGCGTGCCTGCTCCTCACGGACAAATCCTTAACTTTTTCTCGACGCTAGCGCTGCCTGAGAATCAAATCCTAAACTATTTTTTCGATGCCAGCGCGGCAATGGAATCAAATCCTGAACTAAATAAAGCGTACCCATGGTGAGCAGCCTGTGGCGAAAGGCTTCTTAAAAGTGAAATGGCTTTTGATTCATTTTGATGTGGTCCCTTTCAGAATATACCTACAGTGAAATAGTAGGCCTATATTACGTTACAAGTGTGAAAAATATTGTGCTTACTGAAAATATGATAAGTAAACGCAGGAGATGAAGTTGAGTGCGGTATTATCATACGAGTATGGTAAACATCTTCCCGGACGAGTTATGTACGATATTTTTTGTGTTATGATTGCAACTAAATAACCTTATTCCTATGACTCAATAACATCAACTAAATTATTTACAATTTTCATATGAACATATGGACAGAAATATTATATTCTTCTTATTCTCGATTCAAATTAAGTTCATGTGATTGGTCAAAACGGGACATTTAAGACTTCTTTCACACTGAACCAGCTTTGGGTAACCGATATCGTTTACCCGGCATAATTGCATTGCATCATATGATTTCGAAAACCGTCTAGATGTAAAGCGCTCCATATGATCCCAGTTAGCAATTTAAGGTTTTTGCAAGGTTGTGCCAACCTTGTCGATGACAAGCTTTTAATGTTGTCACAAGCTTGTTGGTGACAAGGGTGCAAGCTTACAGCAACATTATGAAAACGTTGTGAAAAGGTTCCTACTTGACGCTTGACAATGTTGTCACAAGCTTGTCATGCAGGGTTGCAACAACGTTACATAAAGGTTGTTACAAGGTTGTCACAATGTTGTCATGTAAGGTTACAACAACGTTCCATTAAGGTTGTTGCAAGATTGTCACAACGTTGTCATGTAATGTTGCAACAATGTTACATCAAGGTTTTTGCAAGCTTGTGCCAACCTTGTTGATGACAAGCTTTTAATGTTGTCACAAGCTTGTTGGTGACAAGGGTGCAAGCTTACAGCAACGTTATGAAAACGTTGTGAAAAGGTTCCTACTTGACGCTTGACAATGTTGTCACAAGCTTGTCATGCAGGGTTGCAACAACATTACATAAGCTTTCATTAGGGTTGTTGTAAGGTTGTTCCAACCTTGTCAAGGGCAAACTTTTATGGTTGACACAACCTTGTTGGTGAAAAGGGTGCAAGATTTTGTCTTTGTAGTGAAAATGTTCCTACTTGATGGTTGACAAGGTTGTATTTTCAGAACATAAATATCAGCAAAAATAATTTTAGCTTGATTGTATATTGATATAAATATCAGCCCATGATATTTATATCAATATAGATCAAATTTAAAACTAAGTGAGATGCAAGTATAGTCATTGAAAGACACATACTTGCAAGGAAAAGAGTAATAAAAACACTGTGGTAGACTATTTACAACATTTATTTCCAAAATTTTACTATTGTAAAATAACATTACTCTCCCATTTCCTCTTGAACTTTGGTTCTCCTATTTTCCCTGGAAAAAATAACATTAAAATTAATTCTATTATCAAGGTAATTATTTTATATTCATGATCAAAGAATTTCCAGGCTTTTAAAAGTGAAGGTAACTACTGAATTGAAAGGAACACTTGAAAAACTCTAACCATGAGTTATTTTGATCTAAACATAATTATATTTATATTCCTGGATTTCTTGTTCCATGACGAACTGCGTTGTTAATATTAACTTTTCATGTGAAATTTAACGACATGCAGTCAAATATTTGTTAATGATCTATTTGTTTTGATCTACAAACTAAACTGCTCTGATTGTAACAAATTCTACATAGGACAAACAGGCCGCACATTCAAACAACGTTACAAGGAACACTTTCAGGCCCTCACATCCAAAGCTGAATCGAATTTTGCCGACCATATCATTCAAACTGGACACACTTTTACCGACATCAGTACCAACCTACACATTCTACACATAAAATCTAAAGGACACGAACTCAACACCTTGGAACAATTTGAAATATACAAACACACCACACACAATAAACAAAACATTCTCAATGAACAACTAAATTTTAAATCTCACAAACTTTTTGATCATATTTTACAAAAACCACAACACTTCTAACCAAAAAACTGACATGATGATCTAGGAGCCTCTGATGATGGATCTCATAGATTCGAAAGTACTCGGCCAGTTTAAGTGAGTTATTATACTTATTCTTAACAAATATTTGACTGCATGTCGTTAAATTTCACATGAAAAGTTAATATATTTATATATTATTTTATGCATTAATGATAAATTTTGCAAATGCATCAAGCTGTATCACTTTGAAAGCTAACTATAAAAAAACTAATAATAAAACTTTAAAAAACACATTTAAGTGGAAATCGTGACTCACAATATGGCGTGATGACCATTTCATTCTGTTGTTAAGAGCATCATCAGACGACCCACAGTACACTCAAACATACTAATTAGTGCACCATGGGTCGTCTGACAATGCTCTTAACAACGAAATGAAACAGCTGTCACGTCATAACGTGAGTCGCAATTTCAACTTGAAAGTGCTTTTTAAAGTTTTATTGCAAATTAGTGGAAACAAGATGGATCTTTGACACCATAGAAACTAATATCTGTCAACTGCCCAATATCATAAAATTGTGTTCTACAACCTGTCGTTTTGGTTATCTGATGTAAACTTAGTCACAAATATCTCAGATTATTGAGAATTTACAACACTTTTATATACACAGACACACAAATCTTTCATCAATTCCGGTGGTTCGGAACCCACCTAAAACTGTAGGTCCAACTCATCAATCACCATATCCAACTCATTAACCACGCACAGGTCTCACACCTATGTGGGCTTCATCCTCAAAAAAAAAATTCTAAAATGCTTTATAGTGGACTATTGGGCTATTTATTTTATGTCAACTTACATACACCCAACTGAAAAACACTATGTAAAATAAATTATTTACCTCCGAAGTTTTCTAAATTTGGCTTGCATCAGCCAATCACTGACAGCTTCCCGAATCTGTGCTTCTTCTGCCTGTCGGAATTTCCGTGTGCAGGTATCTGCAAACATAATAATGGTATAAAAAACTCAATAACACTACTATAGGAGAAAGTAAAATTAATATTGCCTTTTTCAAGTTTATTTTGAAGAAAAGGCGAAAAACGTTTGCTTTGATCTTATTTAATTGTGAATCACTAAAGCTGCATTTACACTATTAACAACCAAACAGCTGCAGGTTTTAGTTTCCATTAAATAACACAGCTACTATAGAGCATATCTTCAAATATGCTTTTTCAACTTCTAGCACAGCTATATGTACGTCTATCTCTACTATACAGTGTAAATTAATGCAACTTGAAACTTCAAGTTACTCATCAAAAATAGTGGAAGTATAAGTTCCAACACTACAATAGGCCTATAACCAAACAAACAAAATACGTATCATTTCCAATGTCAAGTAGAATAAGGGGAAAAATTGCTAAAAATAACCTGAAATGACTTGTAGGTCAAACGGTCAATGCTGCTTTCACATCTCAACTGGACGGACTAATGCACAACAAAGATGTTTACAGAGCCTTATTCCTAACAATAAATATGAAATTTTCCAAGAGAATAGTGGTCATGTTTTTATCAAATGTATGATCTGAAAATTATGATACTAACTTTTTATATGAATTCAACGACTTGCAGTCAAGTCATTGAATTCATATAAAAAGTTAATATTAACAACGCAGTTCGTCATTGAACAAGAAATCCAGGAATTATGATAGGCCTACATATGTCTGGCAGGTTACGTTGAATGTCTGTAGGTCTGAATACACAGTAATGCCAATCCATAGGAAATATTCGACATGTTACATTGGGTGTCTATAGATGTGAAACCAGCTTATCTCTTACCATTACTCAAGTTTGATCTTATTATATACTGTTTATTATATATTTAAAACAGAGAGGGTTATAAGAGTTCACCTGAATATTCTCAAGTACTTTTTGCAACAGCCAGTGTTATGAGAGCACATTAAATTTATTTATTAATTGACAAATTAAGGGTCAGATATTAACTTACCATGAACCAAACGGAAGGACTCGGTTCTCAGAAAAGCTTTCTTCCCTGGTCCAACCTTGCACCCCTTTCCAGTCAGAGAATACTTCTCTCCCACTTCATCCTGGAACAAATGTCTCATTACATTAGCAGCCAAGCCCTTAACATCTTTCGCCCCCAATGCTGAAAGATATTTAATCTGTAACAAAAAAAAAAAAAACCAACAAAATTAATAATAAACTATTGATTAAAAAGTAATTTATTATTATAAACTGAAATTGGTGATAGAATAATCTACTTGTTGCATTACATTTTAGTTTATTCACTAGTTGATTTCTTGCACTGCTATATGCATCACAGATTGAACTGTTTCATTTTCCTCACAAACAATAAAAAGACAAATCTTTAATATTTCATCAATGCAATATCTAAAAACTGTAGATTTAAAAAATTATTCCTTGAAGGCCAGGGATACTTTATTGCTGGTTTGTTGAATTCCAAGTGTTTAATGACGTAGTAGAGATTTTATATTATCCACATGCCTTGAAACATTAATTAAAAAATAATAGCGGCCATGCCCTCCTTCTTCCATCCAATAATATAGTTGAGTGGAATCAGAGCTGGTTTAGAGTAACTCCTATTGTCACACAGCTCTGGCTCCATCGCAAAGTCAGACATAACTTCACTTACCAATTTCTGTTTTCCAGCAGGCTCCTTAAGCTTTTCTTCAAACGCCTCAACTTCTTCCACTTTCACAGGTAGCTGTGATAGAAGTTGTTCGTCTCCCGCACATTTTACAGCAGCTTCCATAGTTTTGCATGTTTGAGCATCCAGTATTTCAATTGCTCGGTCCATCTTCTGCTCCACCCTCTCAAATATTTTGGAAAAGTCTCCAATAACTTTCCACATCAGCTCTTGGTTTGCCTTCAGCTGCAGTATTACACTGCTGTGACTGCTATTGCTGCTCCCTAAGTGAATAAAAATCATTTGACAACTCTGTAGATTATTACAAATAGCTATTTAAGATTTTCAGTAAACCGTTATTTAATATGATAATTTTCATTCTCAATGCTGAGCAATCCAAGAAACCATACCAAATTGAAAAATTATATAATACTATTTTATTTTTATTGCTGATGAAGAAACAAACGTCCATGTTGCTTTGTTTCTTTTGTAGAAATTCTAGAGCTTGCATAGTCTGAAAAGATGTATGGTCTGTCAATAGGAGGCATCTCAATGGAATTTGGCAAATCGATCATAAACTAATTCATAGTTATTCAAACCCAGCTTCAGCTACTCAGTATTTTACGACTTAGGTTGTGAAATGGTTGTGGAAATTAGGTAGTATGAACCGCTTTGAAAGTTACAGAATTAACAGAACAGCTTTTTCAAGCATGATGCTTCGAAAAAATTCAGAAGCTCTTTTGAAATATTTAATGATATATACAATGGTATAGCTTGGAATTTGTAAAATATACATAATTATGTATTATATGTATACACAATATACAATGTATAATGTCAACAATATATGTATATTATAGGCCTAAATGATCTATAATGAGCTACACATTGATTGTGTTTTGTGTAATAAATAAATATATTTCCCTTGTAAAATATTTTAAATATTTGCAAATACAGTTGATTAGTACTGTAATAAAAAAAAATAAAAAATTCACCTGAGGGTGATGATGATAATAATTGAGATGATGGGATCTCAATAGTCAGTGGTGGGTGGAGATGTGATGAGGGAGGAGGAGGAGGAGGAGGAGGAGGAGGAGGAGGAGGTGGTGGAGGTGGAGGAGGGGGGCGAAGAGAGTCTTTTGGTCTATTGTGAAGGAGTTTCCTTCCCCGACTATTGACTTGTTCATCATCATCATCACTCGTTGACTCCTCGCCCGGCAAGATTATCACCCTTTCTCTTCTCTGTCTTTTCTTTGGGCCATCTTCTCCTTCCGATTCTAAATTGGAAGTAAGTTCAGCTTCACTCAGATGGGCCTTGGCTGACTCATAAGAAACTGGAAAAATATAAAACTATATTGAACATAATATCTTTATTAAAAAAAATTGTAGGCCTACTGGTAGCCTACAGTATGGCAACGATTGTTTGTGTATAACCGTGTATTCATATTTCATTGCATTGATCATCAAATACATGTTGTTCTAATGTAAAAAATATGTTGTTGATAAAATTTATCTCATACATTTTAAAATAGGTCAGCTCTTCTGTATGTATCTGCTTCCTACAGTAGGATTCTATGGTGTAAAAGCAACAGGTGATAGGTACTTTGGAAAAAAGCAAAAAAATTGCATCTTGAAATATCACTTTTCATGAACTTTGAGAGGTCTCAGACACACACCCACACAGACCAACCCCAAAAAATGACCTTAAAACGTAGATATATTTTTAAATTGGGGTAAATTAATTTTTTTGGAAGCAATATTTTCCTCACCTACGGCAGTAGGGCTAGGAATGTGAAAATTATACTTTTTGACAAAATGTGAATAGAACACATAATTTTATTTAACACTGCATTTAATTAGAAATCTTTCTTTGAAATGATAAATATCTTACCAAATTCCCTTAACAGTTTTATTGGACACTCAGTCCATTCTGGGCGAGGCTCCTCTCTCCCTACAAGGAGTTTGTTTTTTCTCAGCTCACTTTTCACATTTGGATAGAGACAAATGTTTTTGTCCCTATCCAACCAATTCGTAGAAACAATACCTGGAGCGTCGTTCTCCTCTAGGAATGTCACAATCGCATACATTATCTGCAATCATAGTGGAATCATTAAAAAAATAGGAAATGTGGAAACAATAGTAAGTATTGTCTATAATTTTTCTATCAGACCATATCGACACAACATACCTTCAGATTTCGTGCTCCTTCCCCACTTTGTCAGACATCACTCCATACACAATGACAATTGGTTTGCAACTTAAAGTATATTGTTGTACAACTAGCCCCTTGAATGATCCCCTGCCATATTGAATGCCATATAAATAAGGAAATTAATTGAACAAGAATGAATTTGTATTTAAACAATAAACAGAGCTAATCATCCCAAACATCCGGCCCACCTTGGAGAACTTTCTATATTATGAAAATACTATACTCAATAACAAATCCCTTAACAACAAGGAATGGGAGGAAAAATCTATATTGACTCCTCAGGGGCTATTGAGGAGACTAATGCAAAAGAGTAGGAGGCCCTTGGAAAGGATAAGGATTAGGATTGAGAAACAAGGATAACGATACTATAATCCAACAACAATAGAAAAACCACATGTGGGTAACTTTCCAACTATAATAAAAACTAATTCGGCAATTTAGTGATAACGAAAAAAGTGGGTATTTATGACAATATAACCAAACTTGGATTTTTTGATTAGGGAGACTCAACCTAGTGGCAACCCTAGTCAAAAAGGTTTTATCAGGATGGGAGTAAAACTGTATTAAAACAATAAACAAAGACACCCAAACACACCCATCCACCGAAAATTACAACACTGAACTGGAAACAATAAAATACCTAGCGCAAGAAAACGGCTACAGACACGATTTAATTGACAAACTTAATCATTAAATAACAACCAAAATACAAAACACTAATACCATCGACAAAAAATACTTCACAATGACATACATTAATAGACTACAAAAAATCTTCAAAAAAGCCGGCACACAACAGCATTCAGAACAAAAAACAAAATAAAAATGCACTTTCACTCAAAACCACACTGAACACAAACAAATACGATCTCCCAGGGATCTACAAACTGAATTTCTCTGATTGTAACAAGTTTTATATAGGACAAACAACGTTACAAGGAACATTTACAAGCCTTAAATACAGGAACCGAATCGACTTTTGCAGACTGGCCACTTTTACTGACATAACTATCAACCTACATATACTACATATAAAATCTAAAGGACACGAACTCAACACCTTGGAACAATTTTAAATTCACAAACACACGCACACAATAAACAAAACATCCTCAATGAACAATTTATCAACTTTTAAATCACATAAACTTTTTGATTACATAATACAAAAACCACGTAATGGAACAAGAAATTCAATAATAAACAAATCTAATTACATCCAAACACTTCTAGTTTCATGATCTTGCATGATCAATATGACTGATTGATAGGAGATACGGTACCAAGCAAAGGAGTAATAGGTTGAATATAAATAGGTTATAAGAGATAGAGTAATAGTTTGAATAGTTTAAAGATTAAATAGAGTGCAGTAATGGGAAAGCAACTTGTCTATCTCGATATGGAAGTAGTACCATTTTTCCAACAATTTCCCTAACATGTTTTTCCTCTAGATTATGAGATAAATTGGAGACAACAAATATACTGATTTCTGAACTAGAAATGAAAGGTTGACCATAGAAATCAGTCTTTTCGCAAAACTGCCTACAGAGAATAACCATATCTTTGACAGCTGATGAAAACACAATATTTTCCAGAAGAACAATACTCCCATCCTTCATTAAACAACAAGCATCTGGGTGTGATGTTGTTAATGTGAAATTGGTAAATTTTATTTGTGAATATTGCTGAGAGGGGTTTGAACTGTCAAGAAGTGGTCCATTAGAATGACATTTGAGGAATCTGGGTGAGCTACAATCAAGTTGCAATTTGTATTGTAAAAAAAGGTCTGACGACATAATTTCTTCGCATCTCTTTACAATTTGCTGCAATGGTTTATCTCCCTTACGTATTATTCTTTTAAAAAACTGCAGAAAATTTTCAAATGGGAATGCACTTGATTGATCAAGACAACCAAAAGTAGCGATACTGTCACAGAGGTGAATCAAACCATGTAGGTTATGGGTAATATATTGCTCACCATACAAAATCTTTGTAGATTCAACAAAATGCCTTAGCAGAGTGTTTGCATACCCTTGGTTGACAGCTGTACAATGGTTGGGACTCAACAACATTGATAAAGAAATGGAAAGGCCTAGAAAGTGATCATAGAGAGGTTTCAAATCTCCCTTCAAAACATCTTTAAGAGCGATAGGGCCAGTATAGAGTAAAAAACTGCGATATTCTGTTGCTTTCCACCGTTTCAAGTGATTCAATGAGCGAGACTTACGGTTAAACTCAATACACATGTGTTTTTTGTAAGAATCCAATTTCAATGATATTGAATTTATCAGGTGAGATGGAAATTTCAAGGGCACTGGACCAAAAGCCCACAAATAAAGAAGTGTACGAACAACTCCAAGGCATACCAAATGCATATAATCCAGAGGGAAAGAATGAACAAAATCTATTCCTGGTATTTCAACAAGTGGAGTATTGCCAGAGTGGAAATCTTCATCTTCTTGTCTCAAAAAAGCCTCATGGGTACGAGGAACAGCATCACTGAGAGGGAAAGTCATTCGATGATTCAACCAGGCCCCATGCTGATTACACTTTGTACATGAGTTGTACCCAGTATGGCCTTTAATGTTCAAGATGAAAGATTTGGCTGGAGCATCACATATAAAACCCTTAATAGAAACAGTTACAATCTGGCTGCTAATCAAAATTCCTTCAGTAATCAACCTTTTTGCCTCTTCAACAAAATAGTGCAGAAAGTCTGAACAATTAGAAGGCTTGCTTTCACCACAATATATTCCAATAGGAAAAACAAACGACTTCAGCAAAGGAACATTATATACTGATCCTAGTATGGGCCACAGCTCATTCGCACTGCTCTTGAATAAGGGTAGACCATCAATGTTTATCAGCAAATCAATATGAGAAATGCTTTCTTTAACAACATTCAATATTTTTTTTAACCCTGCTTCCAAACCAATGTGTGCATAGTGGCCAGGTTTGACAGAAAATAGAGACACCTTTCTAGGTGTGCTTAGTACTGTTCTAGCATCACCTGGAAGATTGGAGAAGCAACTATGTGGTTGCAGGATCAGTAATAAGGCAGTCAAAGCCAGATGACTTATATTGAACTTAATGGCCCAATTTTTCAAGCTTTCCTTCAATGACTCAGATTCACTGATTTTACTAACTAAATCACTCTCATGGGAATCATCAGATGAGAATTCATTATCACAATCAAATGATGTGTCTGAGGTCGCAGGTCGAGAAAATTGATAAATTTCCTGTTCAATAGGACATGGATTGGCAATACTGGCAGGGTCATCAAGTATTACATCTTCTTCAAATGAATTTGAATTGTCAGCTCCTAGGTTGCCATCTTCATGTTTGTCTAATCTGGACCTTGAACTATCAGGTGGATGGTGGCATAGAGTTTCAACAGAGTTGGAATTATTGTCAACCAAATTGAATAATCCAGCATTTATGGATTTCTGCCTGTGATATTTCCCTTGACGAGATAAGTCCCAATACGGCTTGCGAGACATAATGTTTCCCTATTTAAAATAAAAATATGTTGTATTAGTTCCTGTATTGAATAACTGAAATTCAGTTTGCACTTTATAATGTTCTCAAAGTCAGTGTTAGGTAAGAAAAATAAAAGCACAAAAATTATGGCACTAAAGAGTTAAAATGTGTTGGCAAAAAGGGGGTTCTGGATGGAAGAGGAAATGTTGAAATTTAATTAAAAATATTTGTGATGTTAAAGATATAATGATGTAAGATTTGTGATGTAAAGAAAATATTTCTTCTAAATAAATCTTCTATTTTCTGGTGTACAACCACTCGCCTCACCTGCTATTCAATCATCAGTGACATTTTCCCTTAAAAAACGAAGTATGATCGTTTACTCTTCTAATTTTTGAACTGCACTATATAATGAATCACATTCATGGTGAAATGGCTCTGAAATAACATTTTTATCTTGCTATAACCTGATATAAACCCTCAACTTGGGAAGCTTATGCAAGCTGCGGTTGCGGTTGGTTCTACAAAAATATGCAGATCATTATTTTTTTTAGCGAATTTTGTCAGCTTGAATTGTTATAAGAACAAAGAAATCAATTTGACTTATCAAATCACATTTCTCTATCAATTTTATCTCTTGATTTGTCTAATTTGACTGGGTTAAAAAAGACTCATAGGCTATATTATATATAGAGAGTGATTCATAACTATACGGCAATCTCTTGGGAGCTCATTCTATAGCTGAAAATGTATCGTCGCAATTTCATGTGGGTTTTCGTACGCCCAAGTATGGGTATTACGAAAATTTAAGATTCCATTTCTAGTGAAGCAGGATTTATCAGTAACCAGAATACGCCGAAGAAAATGCGGTTGTTTTCAATATTTTCTTCTTAACCAGCGACAGAATATACTCCGTTTTTATTAAGATCTTACGTAATAAGTCTTGCCCTCGTGTTATATCAAATAATGGTTACACATGTTGTGTGTTTCATGAAGTATCCGCCACACGTGCTTGACTGGGGAATAAGTTATTTAAATGCCACTCATCTGGTGGTTGTGGTTGGAGATAATTGATGATTCAACAGCATTTATTATTGCTTGTTCATTATTATGGTTCCTCGCACTAAGTTGACAACCAGTATCTATTCGTTTTGGTTTAAAGTAACCAGTTTCTCCAAGTCGTCCCTCCACAGCTGTTAGTTATTTTATGCAGTTAAGAATAATGCGCATTTTATGTGTAGGCTTACCGTCCGGGATTTATGGCATTTTTTTATGTCTGGCATTCGTCCGGGATTTCCCCGGACAGTCCTGGTTTGGAGCTCGCGTCCGGGGAAATGTCTGGGATTGATATGGGGAAGAAACGCCTGAACGCGTTTTGTATACTGTAATAGAATATTTTCATTGCTAAGAACGTAAATCCAGTATTTCTTACGTATAATTAATAAATAAAGTATCACTAACATTTTTTTTTTTTAATAAAAGAACATAGCCTACAGTATTATATTCTTACATTTTCGAGTATTTATTTATCAACTTCTTGGATTTCTTGTTCCATAACGATCTGCGTTGTTAATATTAACGTTTTGTTGTAAATTAACGACTATAGCAGTCAGTTTTAAATTGTGAATCTCTATCTATAAAAGGATGATAACCTGACTCACTCATCAACGCAGAGCCAAAACTACTAGGCCTATGAACTTGAAATTTCATATGAACAATCCTTATAGGATTTCACCGTGCAATAAGAAAGGATTTCTCAAAATTCGCAATTTTAGGGGTGTTTTTAGGGGGTTGAAGTTTTGCCTACGCAAAGCACGGGTACATGGCTAGCTAGCTTACTGGGATCTTTTAATCATATGGAAAATAATTTCAAATTTTTCGATCTGCTGTACATGCTGTTTCGATGGACAAGCTGTTTGTGTGTTTTGCAAATCATCATTCACCTAACCTACTGAACTTGCCGGCCAAACAGCTTAAAGGAACAGAGCTGATAGAAGTCAACAGTTTTTAATCATATGGCAGACCCCTTAGCGGCGTTATTTACGCTGTCTTTAAACAGCAAAAGACTTTGCACTTGGCATGTAGGATACCATGCAGTCGGAGCCTTGCAATATGTAGGAAACATATGACTGGGTATGATGAAATGTAATTATGCCAGGTTGATGAGATCTGGTAACCAATGCAGCTAGAAATTTGAAATGCAGCCTCAGCGGGAGGTGGCGAATAATAAAATAAAAAACCTAGCTTCTACCCTAATAGTCCTAGAAGGTTGTAATTTGAAATGTAACCTCAGTGGGAGGTGACAAATAATAAAATCAAGAATTTTTTATGAGAACGCAGCAACGCGCGTCGGGCCAGCTAGTATATAATAAATATAGGGAAGTGATAGCCGTGAGCCGTAGCAGGTACATGTTCAATCAGATAGAGATAAGCTGCGTTCTCCTGGATACTCTTTTGTAGATTGGCCAGCAAAAAAGACACTGTTCTCTGCTGTAAAATCACTTCCCGGTTCAGAACCTATCTAAAACTGTAGGTCTAGCTCATCCAATCACTATCATCCAGCTCATTACCCACGCACAGATCTCAGACCTATGTGGGCTTCATCCTCAAAAAAATGTGAGTACATTTATTATTTATATTCACAATTAAAAACTGACTGCGAAGATATCTCTAAAAGTATTGCATCTACAGCTCTGGAACCACTTTTATTCAATTGTTCAGATAAAAAAACAATAAAAGGAACAATATAGTATTTGTATCTTTGTAATCACCTATACAGCCTAACTTCACCGAGGATACTGCTGATGAGTTTCTAAGTAAAATTTTCTGCTAGCCGTATCGCTAACAAAGCATTTTCAGGCATATGTTTATATATATATAACCTTTTTTAGAATGAAAAAAGTATATAGAATGAAAAGCTATAGAATGAAAGAGTACTGGGCAGAAAAGAAGAAGGTTGTTCGGAACCCACCTAAAACTGTAGGTACAACTCATCAATCACCATCAACCAAATCATTACCCACGCACAGGTCTCAGACCTATGTGGGCTTCATCCTCAAAAAAAAAAGAATGAGCTCCCAAGAGGTTGCCATATAGTTTTGAATCAACCTGTATAAAGGAAGCTCATAGCAATTTATTATGAGTTTGAAAAAAATAATATAAATTTCTGAAGGTTTTATTCATAAGAAGTGGTAGAGTGAGAATAAGTTAAAAAAAATTTGAGATTCACTTGAATAACAACAGATAATGTTTTAGGCACATCTAAAATATAAATATTGGAACATACAACACAGCATGATTTTGAGGTTAGATGTTATTGTGAGTGTTACTTTCAAGAAAAAGACCTATCCATAATATTCATTTATATTTTAGTAGTACAAAGTTCTAATTGTGGTTATAACTTAATAAATATAGTGAAAACCAAAAGGTACTTACACAAATACTACAAGCTTTCTGTAGTCAAGGTTTATTTCTAAAATTCCACTGTGTAGCGTTTCAGAAAAACAACAATTAACCGGAGCCGGAAAATCTTGGCGATGTGCAGTTGACCGCGTGCGTGCGCAAGCACGATGCAGGCGCATGTGCATGCATACACGAGTACAACGTTGTCACAAGGTGTACCGTAACCTTGCGCGTACAACGTTGATGTTACAGCATTTTTCCAATGTTGTAACAACGTTGTTGTGTAACGTTTTCCCCGTCAAGCATATGACAATGAACCGGCAACCTTGTCGTAAGCTTGTGTGCTATCTGGGATACAATGATCAGCCTGGTAAACGACACCGGTTATCCGATTGGCGGTTATGTGTGGAACTATCCTATTCAAACTTGATTGAAATGAAGACATCGAAGAATGCTCCTTTTTGTTTGTGGCTAAGTATTGGGCCGATCCTTGCGAAACTTGTATGGGACCACCGCTGAGCGATGCTCTTCCATTTAAAAAAAAATTCATCGAAATCGGTTCAATATTGTTCAAATGATTGATGTACAAACATAAAAAAAAGAAAAAAAAAACAGGTGAAATATACCTTGTTGTTTTTGGAAGTCGGTTAAAAAATATTGAGACTGCTTTATTCCCATATTATACTGTTTTGTAAATTTACACAAACCTGTACAAGTATCACACAGAAAACTAAAATATATCTCTGGGATTAAGCCTCAGATCTTGGATGCTTTCAAGAGGAGTTGTGTAATTGTATTAGTTAAACACTACTGACGAAGTATGCGTGTTCACTCTCAACAAAACACGGCTTGGCATTCAGAGGTGAAAATAAATTCATTACTCTCTGTCCTCCCGGTTATAAAGCTGAGATTTTAGGAATTGGGCCTCCACTACAGCTTTTAAACTAGATAGAAGAGCAAAATTGTGTATCATTAGTGGAGTATGATGAGGACATTGGACATAGGCGTACTTCAGTCCTTTAAATGTGATACAATTTCAAATTATCGTACTAAATTACTGGTAGAAGCGAACTCCTCAGTTGCAAACACCTATTAAAATTTTCAATGAGTTTAGTCAAGCTACATTTAGTCACATTTTTTATAGCAAAGAGCGGTAACAGGGAAACAATGCTCTAGCGTCATGTTATTAGTCAAAAGTATTGTAGAAGGATAGCAAATATGAATTAAAAAAAAGGTACTGGACAATTATACTGTCCCAAAGTGTGTTTATTTGAAGGAAAATGGCAACAATTTCACAAAGTATCAATTAATCCCATTTAAATCGAATGCCTATATACTTAACTCATTACCTCATGTCACCTTATACATCTAATCAATATAAATAAGTGAGAATAAATAAATATACATTTTTTTTTGTAGATTACGTCTTGGAGACTCCAGTTAAGGAGTATAAGACAAGTCAGATCAATATTATACACTAGATACCATAATTACTTCAATTAGTTGAGGTGAGGCTTAATTTTGATGTGAAAGGAACTCTTGTACACTATAAAAAGCTTTATCAACTAAATATTTCTTCAATGGTTTTTTAAATATTTCTATATTTTCAAGACTCTTCAAAAACTGCGGTAGCTTGTTGTAGAATTTCCTACCAATATAACTAGGTTTTTGTTTGAATAAGCTACTATTGTGACTCACCTCGGCTTCTTGTATTATAGTCATGCACATCAAGATTTTGGTAAATATCATTCGTTTTTACATATAACGTCGCTTCATACACAGATAAGCAGGGTACAGTTAGGAGACCAAGTCTCTTGAACAACGGCCTACATGAATCTAATCTATTTACTCTTTCTATACACCTAACCGCTTTCTTTTGGATCTTAAACACCCTATTAAGATTTTGTTTTGATGAATTACCCCATACTAAGATAGAATACCTAATATGTGACAGTAAGAGCCCATGGTGAGTTGTAAAAAGTAACTTTTTGTCATTCAATCTAGCGAGCTGTCGCAGGACAAATACCCCAGATGAAATTCTACAACATATTTTCTCAATGTATGGAGTCCAGATCAATCGTCTATCCAACATAACTCCTAGAAATGCAATTTTTTCTTCCTGGTCTAATTGATTATCGTTTACAAACACGTTTATAGCCCTATCTTCATTTAAATTATGTTTGTTTTTGAATTGAAGGTATTGGCATTTTTTACTATTTATAGTTAATTTCAACTGATTTAAAAATTGGACAATGGACTGCACACCTATATGGGCACTTATTTCTAAATTATCTAGAATGGAATTGCTGAAAATGAGTGATGCCGGCAAATAAGATGAGTCAGCAAATAAGAGGGCTCTACCACTAATTAATTCTTTAGGTAAACGGTTGACATATAACAAAAAAAGCAATGGACCTAGTATTGACCCCTGAGGCACTCCAGCTTGCACCTCTAATTTATTAGATTTATTCTTTACTATACTATTACCAACTACTGTAGTTAGTTCTACACATTGTTTTCTCCCAATAAGATATGATTCAAACCATTTCAGTTCAACCCCATTTACACCTAAATTTTGCAGTATTTCCAATAAAGTTCTATGATTAACACAATCAAATGCCTTTGACAGATCTAAGAAGATTGCAGTAGCTTTATCACCTGAATCTATTATATCTATTAGTTTTTCAACTAGAGAAACTATGGCTGTCTTTGTTGATCTCCCTTTCTGGAAACCATGCTGTTCATCACAGATAAAGTTAGCTTCTTGAAGGTGCAGAAGTAACCTACTTAGAACTACTCTTTCAAAAATTTTACTTATTACATTTAAAATACTAATGGGCCTATAGTTTTCTACCTTTTCTCTATCACCACTTTTAAAGATTGGCAAGATCTTCCCCTCTTTTAAATTATCTGGAAAAACACCTTGTTCTAATGAATGATTGATCAGATGAATCAAAGGGTCTAACAATTGATCTTTACATTCTTTCAGAATTTTACTGGATACCCCATCCATTCCTACAGTTTTTTTATTATTTAAACTATCAATGATATTTGACAACTCGTCTTGGGATACTGGGTGGAATTTTAATTCGTTCTATATCCCCTCAGTATTCCTCATGTCACTAATACCTGTATTAAGAGATTTTTGAAGATCTTTAGCAACCAGTTGATAATATCTGTTAAAGAAATTACAAATGTCTACACTATCATCAATATATTTGTTATTTTCGTTAATTATTGTGGGGACACTAGTATAAGCATCTACATGAGCTACTTGCCTATTTTTGTTTATTACATCCCACACTGCTGTGTTAAAGTACACACTATTTCACAAGTTAGTTTGAAGTGACTGACAATTGAATAAACTGACAAATATACATAAACAGAATTTATTAATTTCGAATTCCTTTAATTGCTATTACTTCATACTGAAGACTTCCACCATTGCGGAAGTCTTCAGTATAAAGTAATAGCAATTAAAGGAATTCGAAATTAATAAATTCTGTTTACACACTATTATTCAAAATTTCAGCTGTTTTCTTACATTTCGCTCTTTTCACTTCTCTTGTATAATTTTTCTGTAGAGCTTTGTAATTATCTTCACTTAACATATTTCTAGATAGTTTGAATTCATCATATGCATCTTTAACCCTATTTCTTTCTGCAAGGATATCATCAGTTATCCACTCTTCAATCTTGTCTAATTTGTTTTTTACAGGGACTTTTTTAACTGGACAACTCATAGTAATATGAAACCTTAAAATATTAATGAAACTATCATATTTGTCATTTAAACTATTGCTATTGTAAACCCTACTCCGGTTTTCTTGTAGCAGATTCTGCTTCAAACAATCGATATTCCCCTGTTCACATTGTTGAATTTCTTTCATTACTCTACTCTTTTTAATTGATTCATGACCTTGCAACCCCACCTCTAAGATTTGATAGTCATGATCAGATAGTTCCGAGCCGCCTAATCTTGTTTTATTTATTTTTTTTTATTTAGTACAAAGCATAGATGGAAGCTTACAGGCCTTCGCCCAAAAAAGCTTCCTTAACACAGTTTACATAAAATCATTTAACTGCTGTATAATCATTAAAATTAAAGATACCATACATTTATACATTTTTAAGACAGAAAATGGAAAAATACTGTAAAAGTCATGCAAAGAATGTAGAATAATAAAAAGAGAGGAAAACTTATCATGAGATATAAGTACCTTATTATGGTATAAATTATTACAGATAAATGTTAAGGTTGCAAATAAAACATACTGAAAAGTAATATAAAAAAGTAGATCAATAAAATAGTAGAAAAAGATTTTTTTTTAAGAGGATGAAAAGAAGAAGAAAAGGAGAAGAGTTGTTTGAGAAAACGACAGATAAACATGAGAAAATATCAGTTAATTTTTAACTGAGGTGGTTGAATGCTTTTACTTTGAAAGAGTTCCGTTTTTCTACAAATATATCATTATCACTGCCAAGGCTATTTATCAATCTGGGAATTCTATTGAGAGGAGAGAAGTATCTGTTAACAGTCCTAGACCTGGGGATAAAAAATAGCGGGTGGAATCTGCGGCTTAAAACTGGAATTGAGAAAAATATTTTAGAAATAAGGTAAGGTGAGTCTATTCTATTATTGAGAATGCTATGGAAAATCAGAATGGATGCTACATCATGCCTGACCCTCAAAGATGGTATTTGGAAGAGATTGCGGAGTTCAGATGTAGGAAAATCAATTATGCAGGTCTGATTAAATCTTTTATAATAAATGTATTGTAAGAATTTATTTTGAATCCTCTCTAACTGCGTAATTGATGTAATTTGGTGAGGATTCCAAATGGGTGCTGCATATTCTATTACACTTCTGACCAGAGACTTATACAAGTACAGTATAGCTACCCAGCTCCGAAAACATGCACATGTTCTGCATATGAATCATCATTTGATTACTTCTACTGATAAGATAATCAATATGATTTTCAAAAGTGAGATGGGTGTCCATAACCACTCCAAGATCCTTAAATTTGAACACATGATCCAATTTAGCCTTATTGATTGCATAATCAAAAGGAAATGGACATCTTTGATGAGTATAAGTCATAGTTTTACACTTCTTTACATTAAGCCTCAGCCCAGAATCCGCACACCATCCATTCAATGTGTCAATGTCTTGCTGTAGCCGTATACAGTCATCAATGGAATTTATTTCTCTGAATATCTTTATATCATCTGCAAACATGAGACACTCAGAATTACAAAGCAGATTGGGAAGGTCATTAACATAGAGCAGGAAAAGCAATGGTCCCAGGTTAGACCCCTGTGGTACACCAGAGGAACAGCAGAAGGAGCTCGATTTGAAGTTATTGTATAACACATACTGCTTTCTCTGAACAAGGTAGCTCATAAAAAAGGCTGACACCACTACTAAACCCAAAACTCTTCAACCTCATTGCAAGAATCCTATGATTCAGAGTATCTAAGGCCTTTGAGAAGTCTGTGTAGATTACATCCACTCGTCCCCCATTATCCAAGACCTCAGACATCCTGTCCACAAAGACCAATAGATTGGTCACAGTAGACCTACCATGCAGAAAGCCATGCTGTGACAATGCAATTTTAGGTTTTGCATAATGATAGTCTCATACAATATTTGATTTACAATAATGATTTGCTCATACAATATGCGCTCAAAAATTTTAGCAAAAGTATTCAAGATGGAAATTGGTCTGTAATTACTGGCAATTTTCCTGTTACCTGATTTGAAAACAGGCGTAATCCTTGCAACCTTCCACAGCTCAGGAAATTTGGAGGTTTTGATTGACAGGTTGAATAAATATTGCAAGGGCAGAATGAGTAATTCCCAGCATCCCTTGACAATAAAAGCTGGTACACCATCAGGACCCCCTGATGTGCTTGGTCTCAATTTTTTAATAGCGATTTCAACATCTCTCACTGACACTTGCTTTAAGAAAAATGAATCCTGCAAAGGATCGCTCTCATCTTCCACATCAACACTGCACTGACTGTTAGAATTCCCTAAGATTTCACTTGATATCAAAGAGAACACATCTGCAAAGGCATCAGGGACCTTACTTCCTCTAAATAGCTGATCTTTATGCCTTATAAAATCCTCATTTCCACGATTACAACGTTTGTTATTGATGAATTTCCAAAATTCCTTAATATCTCCATCAATCATGCCCTCTGTACATAGAATGTAAGACTCATAAGCAGCCTGGATTTTTCTTTTCACTCTAGTTCTTACCACTTTGAATTGTTCATTGTAATACACTGAAAACTTTCTCTTTCTACTATACTTATTTTTCAATTTCAAATCATTGATTATGTCCTGGGTAAACCAGGGAGGATACTTAGACCTGTTATTAACACTCACAACAGGCACACAAGCATCAAAACAGGCATATATAATTCTATAGAACTCCTCGACAGCCAAATCTATGTCTTTGCAATCATAAACAGACCTCCATGAGACAAATTGAAATGATCTATACAATTGCAAAAAATCAGCATGTCTGAAACAGTAGCTGCCACCTGTTGACCCTGAATTAATAAGCCCTGACATCTCTTGACTCTCACCATTCAATCTGTGCTGCTGGAAAAACGACAATGACATAGACAGTGCAGGGTGGTGGGAATCCTCATTTATTAATGGTAGATCGTCCTTTACAACTTCAATAAGATGAGGAGTATTTGATAATATCAAATCAAGAGTTCGGCCATTATTATTCTGGACAGAGTAGTATGACACCAGATCAAAAAAACTCATGAAAGAGTCCAATGCCCTAGCCATTGGCGTTCCCGTCAAAAGCGAATAGTCTTTATTATTTATTTCAGGGATATTAAAATCCCCCATCAAAATGCAATTTTTCACACCAATGACATAACATTTAGACTCTATGAATTCAAAATACTCCAGATAAGTTTGAACGGTAGAAGAAGGTGGAATATATAGAGCATTGAGATAATAGAGTGAGCCAGAAATTTCAAGTTTTACCCAAATACTCTCAAAATCAGAATTAAGAAGATCAGTACATAAATCTGCTGAGAAACACTTCTTAACAGCAACCAATACACCTCCTCCTCGAACACGGCTCCCAGGGCGATCGCATCGAAACACTTGGTAGCGATCATCAAATAATTCAGAATTGTTAATCGACTCACAAAGCCATGTTTCCGTGAGAACAATAACATCATAATCACTACTACACACAGAAACATAGAAAAGATTAGTCTTGCTACGCAACCCTCTAACATTCTGGTAATATATAGATATTAAGTCACTCATGATTTTTGGAAAGAAAAATTAAGAAAAAGATTGGAATAGGGAGAAGAAAAAAAGAAAGGAATACAAAATCAATTCTAAACAAAAAATAAAAAACTGAATCTCTAAATATAATATAAAAATAGTAATAAAAAATAATTGAATGAGATTTTTAATTCCTCTAACCAGCCGCCTCTAAATACAATAATTCAATGCGCAATCAGCACAAATCATAATTACAAGCAGGAACCGTTTCCCTAATCAGGCTCGCAATAAGTTATGATCCGATCATAATCCGAACGCCAAAAAGTAAAAAAAAGTGCTTACAAAAGAAAAACTGATCTCTAAGGGGAAACGAGAAAGAAAGATAATCATTCCTCATCTCACACCTATACTCAGACAATGTTAGTCATAAAAGTATGAGTAAATACAATGTATAAGAAAAATGAATACCGGTATGGACAATTTGTAGTTGTGTGCTCATGCAGTTGTGAATAAATTTACTGTTTTAAAGAAGCCAATAGAAAGAGATTGGCAAGATATAATGACCCATTTTTGAGCCAGCTTATCGGAGTAGATAACAGCATTATCACATTCAGATTGTGAATCAAGGTGAGTTAGCTGTACTGAATCAAACAAAACTGTCAAAGCAATGTTCTGCTAGGCCTACATCGATAAGAATATTATCAAGTGAATAGCGATAATAATGAATAACGAAAAGCAAGATCACAGACTATTAGACGTAGAAAGTACCGGTAGTTTATAATAACAATGTGGAGGCTTCTGTAATCCACTTTAAAACGAAATCACCTGGTAAATTAATTGGATTTTAATATGTAATTTAAAAGCAAAGTATACCAATCAAACGATGTAGCACATAATATGCGTATATATTATATAGGTTGCACATACAACTACACACAAACACCCAGGAAGAGATAAACCAGAAAAGAAAAAGTGAGCGAAGAAAGAAAGACAAAACGCTCACACGGGTAAGTACTGCATAGATAAAATAATATAGAATGAGTTGAGAAAACAAAAATTAAATCAATCATCGATTTTACTTATTAATCAAGATGAGAATTTAGAAAATGAAAAATAAAGTTCCCCGAGCGACTTCATCTGACTCTTATTCGGTCATGACATTCTTCAAGTCATTCTCAGAGTTAATCCTAATCACACTATCACCTTGCTTGAATCGTATCCTTATATTTCTTGCCATATCAGTCCACACGACATCCACACGCCTTTCTCCTGTTGTAATTTTTTGGCCTTGGCGAATAACAGCCTCCTTTTAGCTGTCAAAGATCTGTTGATGAACACTGGGCCAGCCTCACCGGTAAAGCCAATGTCGCGAGTGCTGAGATCTTTTTTCCCCTTCTTTTTCTTAATTAAAGGTTCGGCATCACTTCTCCGCACGAATCGGACCGCGATTCCCGCAGTAGGACGGTTGTTTCTTTTTTTGAAACGATGACAGGCATCGATACAGTTTTTGGAGACATCCATACCCACTGTTTTGGACACACTGAGTACAATCTGCACAACATCCTCATCTTGCTTTGAAGGAACACCATAGATCTCAACGGTGTTACGTCTGGACTGTCTGGAGTACTGCTCCAGGTCGTCCATCTGAATAGTGACCTCCTCAACCCTCTTCCGAAGAGCTACATTTTCATCAGACAGTTGTTTAATGGTAGACTGTTGATCTCTAATCAAATCGGATTGTTTCGCGAGTGCCTCACAGGTCCTATCGATTTTTTTCCGAACAGGCACGTATTGAAATAGACAAGTCTTCCTGCAACCTTCTATGACTGTTTGTTATCATAGATTTCAGATCATCTAACGATTTATTCAAAGTCTCAAGAGATATGAACGAGCCATTCACACTAGGCGGATGATTCACTTTCACCGGTGTCGAGTCCGAATTACTTCGTTGAATACGCATCTTTGCTACACAGGAAGGACAAAACCAATTTCGGTTAGTAAGTTCATCAATCTCAGCGTCACCCATACCTACGCATCTGCCATGGAATAAACAATTGCATTGCACACAGACGATCTTATTCTTCTCCTTAGCGTTCCACTTGCTGCACGTACTCATGATTAGTTCAGTCTAAGAACGAGTCGGAAAAAAACAATAGATAACTAGAAAATAGTCATAGATTTAACACGGTAGCGAATTTGCGGCTGGAAAGGCGGACGAACTAGTTACTAAAAGTAAAACATAGTTGGAGAAAAGAGGTTAGAATTTCAATTCAATTTCACAAATCAACAACAGGTAGATAACGAGATAAGCGAGCTTGGTAAAAACCGTCCGTTCTCTGCCGTGTCCAACAGCCTACTCTTTTAGAGTAATCTATATTAGTAAGGATGTTATCAATTATTGTTTGTGATGTTCTTGTGACTCTGGTATATTCATGAATTTTTATTTCCAAGTTATTTATGTATATAATATCCCTTAAATCTTCTGTCATTTTATTCTGTGTTGCAAAGTCTGTATTGAAATCTCCCGCTACAATAACGTTTGTAAAACGAGTAGTAGTAATCTCTAAAATCCTATTGAATAGTTCACAAAAATTGTTCCATTCCCCATTTGGTGACCTATAAATACCTAACACTGCTACTTCGAAATTATTGTCGATTTTTACTCTTAACCCAGAAACTTCTAAATCCATTTCCACAGCAAATTTCTCTACATATTCTAAATTAAATGTTTGCATATTCTTAGCATTTTTAGTGAAGATAGCTACTCCCCCACTTCGATGAGATGTCCTGCAATACGACGTTTTCAATGAATAGTTTGGAATATAAAGTTGTGACAATTCATCTTCTTTTAAACCATGCTCTGTGAAAATAGCTATATCAGGAGCCTCTTCTTTAAAAAATACTTCGATTCTATCTATTTTGTTACGAATGTATTGAATATTCTGATGGAACACAGTGAGTACCGGTACTCCCCTATCATCCCTTATTACTTTATCGTTGCTTTTGCATATTGAAGTAGATTTACTTAATCTCTTAGAATCTTGAGAGCTTATCAGATTGCTACAAGAGTTCCTTCCACTAATGCTATCTTGATTTTTTGATCGATTAACGTCTTTTAATACAATTGAAGATATGAATTTATCATCTGAAACTATAGTTTCCCTTCCCGGTTTTGAGCCACTTTACTAAAAAAGGTTCGTTAGATGATTGTTTAGGAGAATTATTGACAGTAGATTGCAAACGACTTTCAATCAGCTCTGCCAGCCTATTACAAAATATTACTTTGCCAGATTGATTTAGATGTAGACCATGATTAGTGAAGTTTTGTTTTTTCAGCCTTTCATTTAGAAAACAAATCCCCAACTGCTTAGAATTCTTATTTTTTAGGCTGTTGATTGTATTATGAATTGATTTATTTGTTGACTTAATGGCTTCATTTAGCTCTGGCCTATCAAACCTATACGGAATTGTACTTATTATTACATTAGTTTTTTGGCTGAGTGGCACAATGTCTTTAATTTTTTCATTTATTTCAGGAAGATTTTTTAGATTAGGTTCATTTATATGTTTGAGCCACCCAGTACTATTAGAAAATCGTTTTTACCAAAATCTTTAGTTTGTTCCTGTGCTGACTCTACGATTGCGTTTATAGGGGCACTTGGTTTGAAAAAGCTCTGAACTTCATACTTATTTTTTAATCTTTTATTTAGTAGGTCACTACAGTCTCGTCCATGACTGGATGTCAAGAGCAGTACTCTACCTTTCCTATCGTTATTTGCCCTTACTTTAGTTTTGGTTGCTGTTTGCAAAACCTGACTATACGTTTTTGTTTGACCATTTCTATTAATTTTTTCCCAATTTGATTTAGGTTCTACTTTTTTGTATTGATCAGAGGTTCAGATCTTACATTAGCCAAGTTTATTTTTGATTTTAATATTTCGATTTCCTCTGACATAGACCTACATTGACTCGTGAGATTTAGTATTTCAGTTTTATGGTCTTCCTGCTGCAATTTTACAATAACTTCCAGAGATTTTATGTGATCCACCAACCCTATTCGTTCTTCCTCAGAATTTTTTAGTGATGTTTCTAATTTTGTTTTTAATTCGGTGTGATCACTCAATAGTTTAGCAACCTTTTCTTCTACATCTACAGTAGCTTTAAGAGCAGTTGGAGATTTTTTTGTTAATAATTGCTAAGATCGCGTAGCTACCTGAGTTTTAGTTAAACAATTAGATTTAGATGCCTTGTTTGGACTCATTTTCCTAGCTAAAAATTGTTTTCAATTGATTTTAGTTAAATGTTTAATGAAATATTACTTAATTTATTACAATTGTCAACTTGAGACTATTTAATTACAAGAAAATTTATCAATATTGGTACACCTAACCTCGAAAATAGAATTTGACTTTTTATTAAGATACTTTAAAGAAAAATAGACAAATTAATAATGGAGATTATTAAGATATTATAAATACTAATAATAATAATAATAAACAAAAATACTACTTATCCGTTCGAATTAATATTCTATTCTTCAAAATTCGCAGAGCCTGTTCTGAAAACGTATGCACAGCACACTGCTACCTCGATCATGCTCTTATACTATAACCATAACTCTTAATAAAACCTTTTTATAGTGTCATATTCAAATGAACCAAAAGGAATTTAAGTTTTACTTGTTACTAGCTCGCTTGAACATTCTAGCTACAGGCTGAAAAATAATCTTCTTGATCTATTGTAGCCAGTGAGGGGAATTCAGCTAGTTTTCATGGATGCAGGCATGCTTCCAATCAATCCAAATCAATCTATGAGTCAGTGGTATTTGGATTATGTATATGTAAATAATATTTCAAATCTTAAAGAAAAATATGTTTGCTGTAACATTTTTACATTATTTAAATAATGTCCAGATTGAATTTCTCATGTTAATATCAGGATATATTCACTTTTCCTTCAGTTTCTTGTGGAAAAAATTCTCTGTCCCAAAGTTGCCCCTGGCTAAGTATGAATAAAATATTGACTCAAGTTAGAAAATTATCACATGGTACCAAATTTTGAAGAATATACTAACAGATTGGTTTAAACTAACGTATGGTCTAAAGTCTAAACAATTCAATTTCATCAGATTTTGCGAAAAAATATCCTATGTGAAAACTTTGAAAAAGTATCCCAAAGTTTCCCAGTATACCAGTATTGATACGGTTCTATTCAGATTAAGTATTTTAAAAGTCAACTATCATAATAGTATTCAGGGTAAATTAGGAGCCTAATAGTTTCAGTAATATGTAAATACTTTTGAACTCGTTTGTCTATATTACTTTTTGGATTACTAAAAAAACTTAAAAAAAGCAATACTAAAATCTTATCTGATTCATTGTTTGCACTGAATAACAGCCAGTAACACAAATCTAACTCTTGAAATTCTTACCTCTTTTAATCTCAAATAAATGAAAACAGTATTAAAATAATTATGAATTCATCGCTAATCAAACATTGTTCCACACTATGTCAGGCTGAGATAAGTTAATAACTCAGCTTTAACTGAGGTACAATAGGACTGTGAAATGCATAAATATACAGTTAAAAAGCTGGAGGTTAACGAGAGGTTAACATCGTTGTGTTCGACGATGGCCGGAGGGTGTTGATTTCATATGGAATTCACTAATCAAGTCAACTGAGCTTGCGGCTATCTCTGTTGAACACACAAACACGCTGTTACGTTATTTCTCTCTGCAAATACAACCCTGAGCATTGTACAATTACATCTGCACCATGCATCCATTGCATTTTACAATAAAAATCCTGAACTGACTGTAGGCTACAGTAGTGGTGAACCTTCATGTAAATCTGATGATATCTGAAACATCTGATGATAATTATATCACATGTGTATTGATCAAAGCTATTTGAAAGATACAAAATAATTATTTGTTGTAATTCCGTTTTTCTTTTTCACTAAAGTAAATTTAAACTATAATTTGATGAAACATACTTTCATAGTAAAAATCAACACTTATTTTATGTGTGTAATGACAATTTCGCACTGATGTAGTGCTTCCTCAGGCACGGTTGTAGGCATATTAAAGCTGTGTTTGAGGAAGCATTACAACAGTATGAAATGTTCACACTAAAAAGTAAGTTTCGATATTGACAAGGAAGTATTGCTTTATGAAAATGCTAAATGAAAGTTGAAAATGATTATCATTCTGAAGTAACTTAATCTGGAAGATTCTGGCAAATTTTTGAAAACACTAGAACTAAACCTGAGTAATAGGAGTGAGAGAGATATTCAATGAGAGTGAAGAAACAAAAGTGTCCTCTTCGCAGCATGTGCCATCAATGAATGGAAGCGATGTTTGGTTTCCAAAACAAGTAGTGTCGACTATTGTTTTTCTTGCATTCGTATGCTTTCATTCATCTTGCTTTCTGTTGCCTATTATCGATGTTAATGACAATTATAAACTTGCATTTATAATAGAACTTACTTTTGTCAACTTTTGTAAATGCAAGTTGTAATCGCCATTAACATCGGTATTGGTCTACTTTTTTCTCCCCTTCTATTCCCACTATAAACGCATCCAATATCAAAATGATACTGGATGAGTGCTTTTCTTGAGTCAATGCAGTCTTTGATTAGAGATGCTTTGAATTGATTGCAAAAACTTATTGTGAAACACATCTATTCATGTACAATGTAGATAGATATCTTTGTCTCTTTTTCTCACGATTTCAATCTCTCTTTTCTTCCCTCTTCTTTCCCTTTATGAGAGCATTTTTCATTGTAGAATGATGGAGTTTGTGAAGAAGCCAAGTAGTAATCTGAACTGAAGGAAGTGTTATGTGACTCGCCTATGGATTTTAATTATGTCCGCAGGCAGTGAAGCAGCGCCTCTTCGCCGTTACAGCTTCGTAACAGGAGTCACTCGTTCCAATCTAATGAAGAAAATCTTGTTTCTCTACAGGAAAATTAAATAGCACCCGTATCTCTCTTGAGTATTCTTAACTCCCGGCCATGAACCAACTTCCCTTTTTCTCCTTTTGCTGAGTGCTGACCAACATTAGGCGTTTCTGCGCACATTGGGGTGTGCGCTAAAAGACCGTGCATGCAACGTAACAGAGGAAAACATAAAACCATATAAGGCTGTGCGATCAACTTTAGGCAAATTCTATTACACCAACTTGGTATGGTGATATATTAGTATATTTCAGACGACAGAAATTCTAAACAGATCTTTTATTTGAACTGGTTGCTTCATTCATTTTCTTCATAGAAACAATAACATAAAAGTGACATAAATGTCATAAGCGACGTATAGCCTATATAAGAACTATTTTCTCCATGTCTCTTGGTTTGGTGGCTGCTATTAATTGTGCTATTGTATTGCTTTTTTTCCATAATGTCTGTATATATTTGTATAAATAAGCATAGATTCTACATAGATTCCGTTTTTCTAGAAAAACTTGTGAAGTTTTGGACTAAAAGCATGCGTTGCATCTTTGCATTACATTGTAATTTTGTCTTAATGAATAAATAAATAGCAGATCGCAGATAATGGAAAATAATTTCATTAGGTTCACCATAGCTCCTATATATTGTGCTTGCTACATAGTACATACAGAACTTAATATCTCTAGGTGGACTGGCCATACCAAACTTCAAATAACAATCTATTCAAATAACGTTTTATGAATGGAAACTATTATATGTGTAACTAATTTCTTGAATTTTCTTACTAATGAATACAATACAAGTAGGCCTACTCAAGTTTTCTACTTTTTTCAGTTGGTTAGCAATATTTCTATATAAAATATGACAAATGAGCCATAGATAAATAATAATATGAACAGGTCTGTTTGAACATAATTTCACATGGATTTCAGTGTCCACTTTAAAACATTTCATACTTCTCTGGATTAATAATAATAATTCTAGTCTTAACACCTCAGGGTTAGTTTGGATGAACTTTACATGTTCATATTACAGCATGCCCTCCCAACCATCTTAACCACAAGCCGCAACTGATTACAAGCCGCCACTGATTATAAAAAGTAATTCATGTAGTTTACGAGTTACAGCTAAACTAAAATAAAAACTCGCCATTTTCCAAGTACCAGGGAAAGCACGAATCCTTCCCATTCAATTAAAATTCTAAATTATGGTCCAAATTTTTACATGTTATTCACTTTAAACCTTTAGGTCAATAATAATTCTAATCTTATCATTATATAGCGAAGGCCCCGTTAAAAGCAATAGGAAACGAAGTGTAATCTGGTTGGTATTTTAATCACATGTGATAAAAGAAGAGATGAGTATTTATGAGTTCTCGTGTTTCCTACCAAAGCTCTGCTATTACTCGTTGTGATGTGACATTATATAGCATGGGCTTGTACTCTAAATACAGCTGTTATACGACCGTTTCAGGTACCTTGGATGGCAGTAAAACATCGTCGTAAGGCATTGGTTGTACGTCCTTAATGGTGGATTAGTCCCATTCTAAGCATTGAGAATGCTTCAGATTTTCAAGGATTGAGTCCCGTTTCTGTTGCAACTAATATTTTCAGCATCCTTTCCAAGCTGAGCATTTCCTAAGAAATGCCCCTAGGGGCTTATTATTATTATTTCATATTTGTTTTTGAACTTATTACTCTATAGCCTCTTGAGATCTATAATTTTGAATAATAAAAAAGGCTGTATCTCACTTATAGTGGAAACTGAATTTTTAATTTAAAATCCCTCTGGGAGAAATGAAGATATCTACAATTTGAAACCAAATTCACCTTTTCATTTAAGTAGCTTTTGAGCTACAGCTATTCAGAAACTACCATGTACCCTCAAAAACCCCTGAAATGAGAGGTCAAAAAAATGAAAAAAAAAAACATGGGGGTCGTTGTTCATCTCTGGAATTTTGTTCCTGAGGCTCCAAACTATTAGAAACGCCATCCGGTTGCCCAGAAATGTGATGGAATTTTAAGGGGCGGGGGTACAGAAGTGCTCAACAATTCGGGTGAGCAATTTATCGTATCCGATGAACCAATAGCTCATTCGTCTCAGCTCATTGAGCTGGTTTAGACTCATATGTATATTAAGTTGAATTTGGCTCATATCTAAGATTTTTGTTCTCAGGGGTGTTCAGTGATCCGCCTCCTATACCTAAAAATGACTATTATTAACATAAATGGCTCTAACTCGGGAATTTTTCAACAACAAAAAAGTGAATGTGGTCTCAAATTGTATAAAAAAGCATTTTCTTCACATTCATGATACTGTAGCTGAACTATAAGAACTCACACTGTAGCGAATGCATGACATTTTTATATGATACAAATGAAGTGATTGAAAATTATAATAATAGGAGTCGAAAAACATGATGTTTCACTCAATTTGATCCCATTTTCACTTTTTGACATTTTCACATTTCACAAGTTCATAAGAACATTAATCTGAGGTATGAGTCAAATTCAATATATTTTACATAAATGTATCTGGGTCGCCTTAATATGCTTGTCCCGGGTTGGCCAAGTCTCCCTTTCTAGATAAGCCGCCTTTGACCAGCCAGCTTGGAATAGGTTGATAATCACACAAATTATTATTATTATCATTTCATTTTTTTTAAATTTATTATTCTACAGTCACGGATATACAGATCTCAAGACTACAGAGCTGCAACACAAAACAGACAAAACAGATCTTATCAGCTAGATTGCTCTGAGTTCTTTATATATCACAAGCAGAGAAACTTTCTTACAAAATTGGCTGCACCAAGCATTGCAGTTTTCTGCATAGAGTTCGGTTGGCTGCATACCCTCTCTGCTCATCCAGAGTGGGTTCGTTCGAAGCCCACTTAAAACTGTAGGTCCAGCTAATCAATCACCATCATCCAACTCATTACCCACGCACAGGTCTCAGACCTATGTGGACTTCATCCTAAAAAAAACTCTTTTTAATATCTAATATCAAAACTGACACTGTATTTCTATTTAATACATGATTTTCACTCGTGTATACTGGAGATACTGGAGGGATGGATTTCACATCTCAAGATATAAATGCATCCCTCCAGTATCTCCAGTATACAAGTGAGTTAAAATTATATATTAAATAGAAATACAGTGTCAGTTTTGTTCAAGTATTTCGTCATGGAAAACATCACGAACTCTTTTTCCTCTCTGTTTTTGGTCTGGTGACAAAGGAATGGATTGTGGCCAAGGTAAAACTTCGAAAAACTTGATTTGAATGATTGGCACCTTCGAACAACCATCGGAAGTGTTTAGCTAGGTTACGTTTACTTTTTCATCCACTTCAGTGTTCAGTTTAGTTCAGTACTATGATTGAAGATCTTTACAATACTTTTCAATTCTTCCAATCAAGATAAATATGATAAAGAAAAGATTTGTTTGACATCAAATTCAAAAAAATTGAATTAATTTTCTAAAATAGAAATTAATTCAAATTTTTCAAGTGATGGTTCCCGCTATACAAAGGAGTCTTCAAAACTTAAAAACTCATTCCTCTTATCAAAATTAAGGAAAAATGTCATAATATTACATAGGTCCAGGAACATTGACACACAATCATTGGCATTCATGGGGATGGAAGCCGCATTTCTTAACGATGCACCGGAAACTAAGGCGTCCATTGATCCATTCAAATCCATAGATCGGCTCCTATTGACGCTTAATACGATAACTAAAAAATACGATGTTGACCATTTTTTCGTGTGGCATGCACAGTTAAAAGTGGCCTAGTCAACCTAAATGTTGATCAGCTGACCTGTAATTTGCAAAACTTTTCTTGAATAAATCCTCTAGTAAAGTAAATTCGTATGGCTTTTCGTGGTGGGGAGACCCTTACGGGTAGTTCCACCTCGCCGCTTTTTTTAACGACTGCTTTTTTTTATATGCAACCGGGACCGACGGCTTAACGTGTCCTCCGAAACAGTAATACTATAGTGACAGAAGTTTCTTGATGCAACACAATATACTTGAACTAATAACTGCAAAGTTCAATAGACCACTTCTACTAGTCGATTCATGAAATAGGCCCCAGTTTTACTAGTCGATTCACACAGTCGACATGGAAAGTAATATGTACTAGACTAAAATGTTGCAGTAATCGACATTATCACATCAAATGGTGCAATGGCGGATTTATAAATACTATATAATAAAAATTATATATTATTTTGCAATGAATATGTCTAAAAATGCAATAGTGTTTGGTAAAAGACTCTAGTAATACTAGTTTACTGAATGGTGTGTTCATGCAACATAATTTAATAATAATAATAATTATTTTAATGCCAACCCCAATCTGCCTTCTTTCCAAAAATAATGTTATTACAAAATAATAAATTAGAAGTAGTAAGAAACGGAGCATTCGGATATATTGTTGCTCATGTCTGATATGTTAACAATGATTATTAATGATGTGTGGGCTGATAAAACTATTGAACTGAGTAGACGACCATCAGTTGTGAGCAGAATCGTTGATTGTTGGGATGATAGCGTACCACGCAGTGTTGCCAGCATCATTTATTTTTACTTGACTATTGTCATTTGCATGCATCTCTGAATGGGACTCAACTGTGATTTCAAAGCTGAACCTGCAGCTAGATCTGAGTTGAGCTAATTTTGATTGGATGTGGAAAGCTTTGTGACCGACCATCTCTCTACCTTTAAATGGCCTCCTATTTGCTAACAGAATATGCATGTGTCATCTAGGCAGGTTGCCTGGTATCTACATAAATATACTACTGCGGGCATTGTCAAACACAATTATTCGCTTTCAGCATTCTGATGTTTTGTTTTTCATGTTCAAACTATGTGCACGCTGATACAAAAGAGCACATTTGGCTGACTGCATTCAACTGCCTGTAGGGTACCTGTCGGTCAACTCATGGTCCCGGGTTCGATTCCCTCACTAAGATTTATAATAATGTAGAATTAATTAACACTGGGAGATTCATTGGTCAAAACAACTATGTTCGAGGTGCCAGATGCATTTTTGGGAGTTTGATTTTTTTAAATTACATCTTTTATATGGAGTGAAAAGTGCCTACATGGCATTTTGACTTCATGTAGCCTAAATGGAGTAAAATACTAGCTATAGTCGAAAATTATTATTAACATCTCAGCAATACTATAGGCCTACAAAAGCAACGTAATCAATGGTGCCTCAACACGATTGCTGGTGGGATCACTCAATCACTTTTTAATGTATTTTTAAAATGTGTAATATGTTAAGTTATTAGTTGGAACTTATGAGAAAATAGCAAAAAAGGTACCATAAAAGATATGGGCGAGTATTAGAAGTTATAGTGATTTAGTGTCTATTTAGTTCTTGTTTTGATGTCTCAAAACTCAAAAAATTCTTTATTCCTAACTTCGTTTACAATTACAAAATAAATGATGATAAATTTCTATCAGTTCAACTTATAAAATAGAAATTTATGTTATTTATTTTCAGATAAACAGTTAATTATTTAACAGTTAGAATAAATTCATAAACAGTTCAATAGTAACTTAAATATAGAGATACTCAACAAAAATATGACACTCAGATTATTTGAATAATATATGGAACTTAAAAACAGTTGATACATTGAGATAGCTCCAAAAAAAAGTGAAGCAAGTGATATAAATAGGAATGTGAACTGACAGGCCTTAGTTCAGGAATGAATCTTCACATGACCTATAAAGGTCTGTGAGTGAAGATGAGTTCACAATCAGTTTGTCTACACATTTTAAAAAAAGTTGAGGATTTAACATGAGTAGGTACCAATAATATTGAAATTTAGTAACATATAAAAGTAATATTAGTACAGTATTTGAAAAATATGACGAAAGCAGACTTCAATAGCAACAGGCACGAACCTCGATAGAAATTGACTACTTTAAAAGGAATGAAAAGAAATCAAGAGAAAGTTAGACTGTAGTAGAGAAATTTACATAAATATCAAGAAATAGGCTAAAAGTTTAGTAAAATTGACTGTAAGTTGTGAAATTGACTGAAATTCATAAAATTTACAGAAAATCAACCAGAGGAGGAACCCAAACCATGCGCGGACGCACCGAAACATGCTGCTGTAATAGTGATAATGAACTTAGAAATGAACCTATCTGTAGGCTGAGACTATACGTTCATCCGAGTTATCCGATCCAAGGAGTGATAATAGCAAGAGTGTTTTTTCTTGAATATGGATAAAGACCATTTAGACCATAAAGACCATTTTTTTCTTGAATATGGAGCCTATGGATAAATACACAAATAGGTTCAAGTTGGAAAACTATTACATATATTTCTATAAAGAATTTGTGATATATATGAAGGATTCGTTGTGGAGTAAGTTTTATGCAAAAGAGAAGATGAAATGGCGATGCTTTGAGAATAACGAGTATTATAATAATGAGTGACTGTAGAAAAAATGGAGTTTTGATGTTTGAACATATGAATGAGGAAAACTTTTATGAACAGTTGCTTGATTGTGAGAATTGACGTTTCGTGAAAAAGTGTATCAGATGGGTGGAATCTTGATTTCTTGAATGCTACCTTGATGACTTCTCTTTGAACCACCGCAAGGGGATGAAGAACCGTTTTATAAGCTCCACCCCACGCGACGATGCCAAAGGGCAATAGCAACTGGATATAGGCATAATAGGCCATTTTAATCTCATTTTGATTGAGAATGTCAGTCAACATGCGGGAAGCATAAATCAATCAGTCTGTTCTAGTAGTAGTCCGCTTGTCTGCCTGAGGCGTTCGATCTTTAGACAAAAGCAAACTTTGCACTTTGCACTCAAGAAGCACCAACTCAACGTCAAATTGCAGGCAGCCAAAATCGACTAAAGGCACTATACAGACATCAAATCAAAACTATTCAAATAAAATTCATTTTTCATGCCTCTTGAAAATCTAACAGGATAAAAATCATTCAATTTTTATCTAAACAAAGTGTATTCGCAAAAATGATCTGCACGAATATGAGCCGTTATAGCATTAAAAACAGTTGAAATATATGTAGTCTCTTCTTCTTAAGCAAATCTGTGAGTGATAGAGAGAACAACAATAGAAACATAAAATAGAAATCTTGATTTCAAGAAAGTTTCTGCACAATGCAATTAGATTATGTATTGTATTAACTTCAGTGAACTTGAATTTAAAAATGCTAATAAATGAAAATTCTCAAAATTTATAATTTTTAGAAGGAAGGTTTGTTATAAAAAAGCACCAATATAAAATCTGAGCATAAACTTTCTTCTCTTTCTCAACATTATTAAATAACTATAATCCATACAGTGAAATCTATTTATCTATAGTTTAATCAAGTAATCCATCAAATATTATTAGGATCTCAGAGACTGAAATTCATGTAGATATCAAACGTTTCTAATAAACCAAATAGTATACAGTTTACAATGCAATCGCTGAAATGTTTACTTACAATTTGTTTATGTACTTATGAAATTTATTCTTTAAAATGTCTGTACAAGTGTTTTGGTTAAGGTGAGTTGTGGTAGTTAATTTGGTAGTTTTTAGTTTATTGATTTCTCTACGTCAGAAGATTACTGTCTCGTATTTAGGTCACAAATTCCCAAAGTGAAATCTCAGTAACTGATCTACATCATCAAGTGTGTCTCAAAATTATTGCTAGTGCTCTGACCCATTTCCATTAAGAAGGCTGTCTTCCCACAACTAACTAGGAAACTGGAGACAGAGAATTATGACTATTCTGCCTCAAGATTGGTCGTGGTGGGAGGGGGGGGGGAAGTCATACTATTGTGTGAGTGGCTGTCTGCATCCTAGAACTTGTCACTTATCTTATCACTTCAAGACCTTTCATTAACCATACTCCCCTCCGTAAGTTATCATCCTTGCGGTAAAATGTGAAATAATTGTTTGCATATCTATCAAATAAAATAGGGTATGTACAGAGATTCTCCTTGTTGCACTTGACCGAGATTTTAATGATTGGGAAATTGAGGATCCTGTTCTTCGGAACTGATACCAACGACCATTTCATTTATTGCTTAGTTTTAGCTGTGCAGCTATCTACAGATAGGTCTACCTTCAATACAAGAAGTGAGGGCCATTCAATAATATGATATTGCAGCTGCAACTCTGCACCTCAATATTCTAATACTGTACTTGAAATCATGAAATCGAGCCCTCAGACTCGAATGTAGTACAGTGAATTTTGAAGCACTTGGATTTTCAAGGTTGCAATTGCACAATATTAGTATCTTTGATGGAGCTATTAAATTTGGAAATTACAATTATTAAATTTCCAAACCATATATTCAACATATTCAGTAATTAATTAATTCAACTTAGTCTTAATTTTTAACGCTATTAGTCACACAGTCCTTTCGGACATTGACGATTTAAAAGCTGACAATAAAAAACGTATTTTTTAGTATATTGAACTTGATCTACTTGATCTCATAAAATCTTTGGAGCCTATCAGGTTGTTACAAGAGTTCCTTTCACTAATGTTATCCTGATTTTTGATCGATTAATGTATCCTACTACATTTGCAGAACGATAGAAATTGATTGTTTGAATTTGAAGGGGAACTAGTTCCCCTTCGCGGTTTTGAGCCACTTTACTAAAAACGGTTCTTTAGATGATGATTGTTTAGGAGAGCTGTTGACAGTTGATTGGAAACGAATTTAATCAGCTCTACCAGCCTATTACAAAATATTAGACATATTTTTTTTCAGTTTGTTGATTGTATTATGAACTGATTTATTTGTTGATTTAATGGTTTCATTTAACCTATCAAACCTATACGGATTCGTACTTATTACAGTATTACATTAGTTTTTTTTGGCTGAGTGGCACAGCTCTTCAATTTTTAAATTTATTTCAAGAATATGTTTTGGAATTGGTTCATTTATATTGTTTAAGCCACCCAGTAGTATTAGAAAATCGTTTTTACCAAAATATTTTGTTTGCTCCTTAGCTGACTACGACTGCGTTTATTTACACTTAGCTTGAAAAAACTCTGAACTTCATATTCATTTGTCGTATTTATTTTTCAATCTTTTACCGAGTAGATCACTGCAGTCTCGTCCATGAATGGATGCCAAGAACAGTACTATACCTTTCCTACCGTTATTTTCCCTCCCTTATTATTTCTGGTTGCTGTTTGCAAAAACTGACTATAACTTTTAGTTTGACCATTTTCCATGTTTTCCCTATTGGCTTTAAGTGCTACTTTTTTGCTTTAATCAGAAGTTCAGATCTTACATCAGCTTCGTTTATTTTTGATTTTAATATAATTCTATTTCACATGAAATTGAGATTTAGAATTTCGATTTTATGGTCTTTCTGCTGCATCTTTACAATTACCTCCAGAGATTTAATTTCATTTACCAACCCTATCCTTTCTTCCTCAGCATTTTTTTAGTATTTACAGTTTTTTTTTTAGTTCGGTGTGATCACACAGTGATTGAGCAACCTCTTTTCTACATATACATCTTTAAAAACTGTTGGTGATTGTTTCTTTTACTTGGGATTGCGTTGTTATGGACTCTTCAACTACAGTACATGATGTAAAAAATTTTTCTTAGTTAATAGTTATTTTTAATTAAGTTAAATAGTAATGAAAATAAAGACTTACCACTAATTTCAAGACAATTTCTGAATACAACTTAACCTCGAAACGGAATTAGACTTTTATAAGGAAACTAAAATTACATCCAAGAAATCAATGATAGAATAGGTTAAAAAATTATAAATAATATAGATATAAAATCTAAATTTCTACTTATCCGTTTAATATAATAATCTTCAGATTTCCATAGAGCTTTTACCAGTTCGTGTACACATGTACGTGTTCACATTTTTAATGTGATAAATGGTGATTGATGTGACACAGATGAATGGTGATGACTAAAATTTGATAAGTGGAAGATAAGACTTTCTTTGTAGAAGCGAAGGTGATATTGTGGAAAGTATTCATAATGAATAATAAGACGAAATTGTCACAACCACATTTATTAATACTTTGAGAAACTAGTTTCGGTTGTTACACCATTATCAATCTCAATCAAACTAAAAACTAAAGTACAGAGAAGCTTAATATATACTGAACATGGAATGATACTATTGGCTAAGCGGGAAAGAGGCTGACCTTCATCAGACGTTGTGATTGGCTGTTGAGTCACGCCCCCTGGTGGGAGGAGTAGCAAGCAAAAATACGAGTCAAATCAATAACTAAACACTGTGAACATCAAGAATGCAACAAAGAAGAAAAATACGTAATAAGGCTAGAATTTAATCAAATTAAAACTAAAAAATTAGAAACTCACTGAAATTAAATCAAGGTCAACTAAGAAATGAATGTAAGAACTGTTTTTTAAATGTAGGTTGGAATTATGATGAAACCAAGTTAGTTGTATTGAATTGATTAAAATAAATTTGGTCATTTAAACTAGTATTGGAATAGTTTTTTCACCAACCTAGTTATATCCAAAGCTTCTAAAATGTTCAATTGTGTCAAGAATACTGCTACCCCATCTTACAGATCTTATAATATATTGCGGGTGGTTATTAAATGAATACACAATACAGTATAATATCGCGAGCATGGACTTGAAAATAATGCACTTTCATGCACTTGAAAATAATAAAAAACATTTTTTTTGAATATGTATAGAATGTAATAAGTAACTACACTCACCAATTCATTTCCAGGAAGTAATTTGACTTAACCATAGTTTAATCGAAGTATACTAAGTTGCAAATTTTTAAACTGCCTTTACTAAATTTATTTCAATGCTTTTTACACACGAAAATATTAGATTAAACACAACATAATTATGTAAATAACTTCGTATAGGAACTTTTATAGGAACCCACATAATGACGAGTTCTTAAAATTCTATTTTTAGTAACCTGCATTCAATTTCCGACATGTGTTTCAACCTCTACTGTCTATCACACTATTTACGATTTACCTGAATCTCTCATTATTTTTGGTTTTATTGACCTTCCTGCTGAAAATAAGCAATTCTTGGAAATGACTTTGTGGGCTTCCTATACACACTACATTTCGTAAGTTGAAGTGAAGAGAAAACATCGTTGTTGGGAGGTCCGAAACTTGTTACATAGAGGTAAATAAGCAGTAAAAATTCTAAAATGTCATGGGACAAGGTAAAAATTCGTTATGTAGAGGATTTCGTTATTTGGAGGTTCGTTATATAGAGGTTTGACTGTAGTTTATTTTTATGCTTCGTTTCATTCATGTGAATGTATGGTAATCCATCAGTTCTTTAGTGGAGATCCTCTTCAAACACCTGCCTCCTTTCTATTATACAAAACTTACTTACCTAATACAAGTCAGTGAAAAGAACTTTGATTAAAAGATAAACAACAATGTGATGACTAAAACAGTGTATACCACACACACAACCAATAACAGCTACAATCCAGAACTACAACAAAATGGCACAAAGGTGCCAAACGCCTAGCGAGTGAGGTTGGATGCTTCTAGCGCTGCAGTGGAGAATCAGGAGAGTTTCTCCTTGATCCTTGAAAACTGTCAGCAAACTTGTCCAGCTCTATGAATGGAAAGCCTTCTACAACAAGCTTTCCAATGGCATATTTTCTGAGGAATGCTTGCCTCACGTGTTCGGCAAGTTCAGTTAAAAAAGTTTTTCCTGCTAAACAAAGGGCAAGGCTTTCTGTAAGCTAACCTGCTACCTGGGAAGCATTACAATCACCACAATTTAATTTATAAACCCCACTTTTGTCCCAGATATCAATTTTGTCTTTACTACACCCAAATAAACTCTTTAAAATTGATTTGGTTTAGAAAGCTACATCAAAACTGTTCTTTTTCAGTTCTTTTCCTAATTTATCAGAAACTGGGCCAAGGTAAGGAACCGTTATCCATGACTTTTCCCCAGTATCAGTTACAGCGATGCTAGCACTGATTGCTAGTCTCCTACTTATTTTATTGACAATGATTTCCTCATACTCATTTGTAATAGCCAGTGGCGTAGTGACGGTGAGGGGGGGTTTCCGGGTTACAACTCCCCACTTGAGCCTGTAAAAGTGGCCCCAAAAACAAGTAGGGAGGCATCAATAGTAGTAATACGATAAAAACGGTTACTGGAGGTAAAAATGTTTTCCTACATGAAGTGTTACAGCTAGAAAAAATACTATAATTTCAATATTTAAAATACTTTAATTAACTAAAAATAATAAATTCATTAAGGTTACATAAGGTATGGGGCGAACAAGGCAAGTTTTCTTGGACCTCAACGTCAAGGGGCCACATTATTTTACAAATGTAAGCAAGTGACAAAACAAAAATAAAATAAGGGGCCCTAGTTGGACAATTAGGGCCCTCCAGGGCCCATTTTTTTCTCCAGCTTAGACCTCTAGAGGCCCCTGGCGCCGTGGGACCTTCGGGCCCGTTTTATTGCCAGTTTAGTCATGTAAGGTAGATCATGTTAGTCTTCTAGGCTGCATCTAGAATATTTCAAATTTCAACGTTTATAAACAAGGGCCACTAATTGTCTCAGCTTTGGGCCTTCAAAGGCCCCACGATGCTGGTGGGTCCCAGTATTTTCGGAGCCCCCAAACATGGGTTTGAAGGTACCCCAGACCACTTGAATTAAGTTTACACAGTAGGCTTGAAAGGAGAAAAAGTCTCTTAATATTTTTGCCAACGGGCTTCAAATGCTCATTTCTGTTACTGTTACGAATGCTCAGATCTGATACCCCATACAGCGTATTGTGATCGTGAAATTTGTCAAACCATGAATCAATCAACAGACAATATGAGGGAAGAGTTGATAACCACAAAAAAACTCAGAATTGCACTTTCAAGACCTGGAAAACAATATTTTTCTCCGGTGGAGAACCCTCAGAATTCCCAATGCTTTGGGATTCCGTCGCTCTATAATATGTAAATGCAAAATTACTATAAGTTAAAGTTTGGAATTGGATATTAATTCATTCTGCAAGTTGAATAAAGTTCCTTTCAAAGTCATAATAATTATTTTTACACATTCTACATATTCCAGTATTAGAGAATAGTTCGATGCTAATTCAAGAGATTACACAAAAAAAGAAGAGAAGTTTGTTGCTCTCTCTGGTGTCACTTAATGCCCTTTTCCCTAGCTTCCACAACTTTTTCAAGGAATGGTTTTCAGTTGGACTACACTCGAATTTTATCTTTAAATTAAAAAACAATTCAAATTAGTTACACAGATTCTTTTGAGTGCAGTAGACAACTAGGCATAGATGGAATACATATTCAATGCTAGTTGGGAAATCGAGTCATTAATAATTGAATTATTCAATTAGTATAAAATTATTTAATAATTTACAATTATTGAAAATTGGTGTTTAGGGTGAGGGAGCCTCACCTTTTGGTGTAAGGGAGCCTTCAGCCAAAACTCTGTCCCAGGCCACTAAAATGCCTCTGAGTGGCCCTGAATATAATAATAAATTGATACCACTATAGATTGTTTAATTAGCTTTATAAAAGTAATATTTTTTGGATTTTATACATTAAAATTTGTACAAAACTGATTAATGAACTAACAATATACGAAAAGTGGGTTGAAGTTCTTAGGCAAACGATTCATAAAAGCAATGATTTATTGAATTTAAGCTTCCACTTTACCCAATTTATAAACTTCATTTTAATAAATACTTGTATAAAGTTACTGTTTTTAAGCCTCTAATCAAGCTCTCAAGATCGAACATTCAAAAATTTCCCCATAATGTGGACTAAAATGAATGGATTTAAGCTTTTTTAGACATGGGTCTACAGTCTCTTGGAATACGACTTTAGAGGGACTATTTATCAAAATTTTCCCTTGGGAGGGCCCCCCCACCCCACTCACCTTGGGGGGTATTCAACACCCCCAGATCCCCCGGGGGCCCCCAAATCTTCGATAACCCCCCCCATGAAAAGATTTTCGCTATGCTACTGATAATCATACTAATCTCTTTTTCAAAGTGATGATTGCTCATTGGAATAGTTAACGCTCTATAAATCATACTCTTGAAAGCTGCAAGTTTGTGCGATATTGGATGACATGAGTGATGAGGTATGATTACATCGGTATGAGTGACTTTTCTGAGAATAGAGAAATTGTGGGCTCCTGTGCTATGGTCTATTATTAAATCTAGAAAATTCAAAACACTATTCTCTTCTAACTCTATGGTGAATTTAATCTTATGGTGTAAACTATTCAAATAGCTAAGGAAATTATTTAATTGTCTATTACTACTCTTCCACAAACAAATAATATCATCTACATATCTGAAGCAATAAGCAATCCTATCCTTAAAATTATTATTTTAAAAAATTCTACCTTCAAGGCTATCCATAAATAATTCAGCTAGTAGTGGTGAAAGGGGTGAACCCATCGCTAATCCATCTTTCTATTCATAAAATCTATTGTCAAACTTAAAATAGTTATATTCAGTACATAACTTCATCAATCCTAACAGCTCAGTTCTAATAATAGGATCATTAATTGTAGTTTCCATGATCTCTTCAGCTCTGTTAAGGCTTTCTTCAATTGTTAACTCATTAAAATTGTAATAATTCGATTTCTACATAAGCGCAATAATTTAACTTGTAGCAATCACAAAACTGGACCCCTGACTTATCAGGTCTGTCGCTTATTGTGATTCTGAATATGATAAGCTGAAATTTATAGTGATCGTAAATTTGTCGAGGAAGCGTTTCGGTACTACAGTTCACTGGAGAATAACTGCTGCTCTGCTACTGTTCCTGTATTCTCTACAAACCATGAAACATGCAATGTTCAGTATGTTGAATTAGCTCTTTGTCAACGCTGTTTATACCTTACTACCATACCGTCATGAGGGTTCAATAATACATCATTTTCTCAGTCTCTCTCCCTCTTTATTTATCTCTCTATATGACTATTCTTCTCTCACTATCATTCAAACTCGTTGCCTCTCACTCCAACAATATATTTCGCGAATATTCAGTAGCAAATATGAGTTACACACACACATGGGATATAAAAAAATGATTGAATGCAAAACATTATAATGAACTGCAATGCAAATGAGAGCGAGGATTTGTATGAACTGTGGGATGAACTGAAACGGATTATCCAGTGCATTCTATGTATCAATATGCCATCTCTCACATGATAGCATATGTGAATAGCATCATTCAAAAGTTATCAGAATTCTGCCAGGCCTCTTGTAATTTGCATCGAATCGCTTGAATGAAATCACAAATTTGGTGCGATACAAAAAGCTACCCATCTCGTTCGTTATTCCCAATCCGGCAAAACAAAAATATTTCGATGGGGATCAGACTGTAAAAATCTGCTATAAACATAGAATTTTACAAGAAACATCAAATTGAAATTATTCAATGTGGTCATAGTTTCTTTTTACAAGCTTGATTCAGAGAAATCTAGTCTTTTTATTAAAAACTAGCTCGTGGTCCAATTCCATTGATAGGATAGCTATCTAGAACGCAACAAATTTAATCTACAAATTCAAATGAATTTCCTTTTTTTCTTCTTCTTAAATTGAGTACTAACATTAAACTTCCAACAAGAAATGATGAGAATTGTGGTAAAAAAGATCTGTAGAGAAAAAGCTGAGCTTAAATGGTCACAACAACGATTCTAGTTCAAAGAAGTCTGAAAAATGGAAACGAAGGAGGTGAAATGTCTGGAAAAATGAAACCTGAGATTTTTCCATCATGTTTAAGGCAAAAAAGAAACATGAAGTAAATAGAAAGTAGGGCTATGAGATGAAGTTGTAAAAACCCGTCATGAAATGTTGGAAAATATGATAGCATGAACACTCGTGCTCAACTGGACCTGAACAAGAAAAATATGTTACATGTAAATTTTCCTTCCGGAATTAAACATTGATGTTGCTCCTTGAGGACTCACAACTCAGATTCACATTCTTCTCGCTCATTAAAGGGGGAAAATATTCACACATCAATTCTTTTCAATGGCTTCAAGTGTACATTGGGTTTTTGGATTTCATGGCCGAATCTCCTTCAAAAAGCATAAATGCTACTTGCAGAAGCGAACAGGCAGCTATATCAACTATCTCATTCGGAACACATCCCTTCCGCTTGGGTTCACCTCTTAATTGCAACTTGCAAGTACTGCTTGGTAAAACTTTCCACTCCTTCTAGTGGTTTCTTTGCATTTTCGAACCGAGCTGTTTTGCATCAGCAATATGCTAATATTATATACTTAATCTACAATTATAACACTAGATTACCCGTCTACAATATTTTTTTACGCAAAGCCTGCAGCCCAGTCTATTCGGATTCCCGGAGTTCCCGGAAAAAGATGTAAGAATATAACATGCATTCTGGATTAACAGTTCAATGCAAATGTTCTCTATCACATCATCAATATAAAAAAAATACCGAATCTTCTCATACATTATTCACACATAGAATTTGATAAGAGTAGGCCTACTTTAATCTACTTAACCTACTTAATATTACAGATTAATTACACTTCCCCTTCAGTTTTTCAATTTCTCACGATTATCTCGATGATACACGATTTCACATGGATCACAATTAGCTGATTAATGCCTGTTAACGGCTGATTGATTAGCTGCTCATACTAGAATTATTGGAATAAATTGGGTAATACTCATGTAAAAATTATGACAAGTTTATTACAAATAATGCTTTTCAAAGGTTTGAGAAATTGTGACTAGTCAGTAAATTAGAGATGAAGATTATCCTTAGCCTTCATTCCTCTCCATCAATTCAACAGATCAAATGATCTGTCAAACGCTCCATTTTCTGTGACCCTAATTCAAAATTCAATGATTGAAACTCAGTGCTCGTATCACACCTCCCCCACCCTCCAACATCTCATGTCCCTTTCACTTGACATCTTTTCGGTTTCCGCCTCATTAAAACTAATCTCAACTTTTATTTGAACTCCGTAAACTTCCATTCCATAACTCGACACCAGGGAATCCAAAAGTTTTTGAACTGGAAATGTGAAAGCGGAATGTGGAAATTTTTTGTTGAATGTTTTTCCGTCTGCAGAAATTTCGATTGGAACTGAATCTTCTGCTTGGAGATAAATTCTACATTAATTTAAAGGGCGTTAATTAAAATTCTACAATTTAATAAACCTAGGCTAAACACAAGTTAATACAAAAATACCTAATTCATAAAAATAGATCTTACAAGCCCGAGCTGTTCGCCAGTTTTCATCAAAGCATTGATAACAAAACTCTCAACTCGAAAATAATCCTATCCACTCGGCCACAATAAATACCATTATGTGGAATGTAAAATTCATTGTATTCAATCTAATGTCAAAACTGACACCGTATTTCAATCAAATATATGATTGACACTCATTTTAACTGGAGATACAGGTGGAATGCATTTCACTTCTGAAAAGAAGCTTTGTCAGCCTGCCGCCAGGGGTCGCGTTGTATTTTTTCTGACTCTGCAACAAGCACAATGCGATTGTTCCCTACTATGTTATCAATGAAATCATCACATAATTCTCTGTATGTAGACTTTTTGAAAAACTAGACTCTTAACTCTCATACGATAGATCAAAATTTTCTTTCAACGACAGCTCAATGACATCTCTTTGACATTGATAACTATCTATTAATTGATTTTGATAATTCTTCAAGGATCATCTCATCTGAAAATTTTTCAGCCTCAGTTGGCTCTTCTGTAGCCCGACAATTCTCAAATAATTCTTCCAAATGAAGTATAGAGAGAATAAAAAAACTATCATACGAGGAAGAAGTCTCCTCAGATACTCATTGTCGGGCCCATCAAACAGATAACATAAGCTGATGATTTCCCTCGTAATTTCAAACTTCTGTTCTAACAGTTTTAACATTGTTGAAATCTCTATGTTTGACATTACTGTTAGTGTGGTCAGTAAAAATAAATACATGGTTATTTTGTGTGGGATGGCTGTGTTCAACAACCCTTTCGCTACGACCAGTATTGCGGGTAGTTTCACTGATAATGGAAGGCGACTCTTTTGCTTTGAAATTGAGTACCGTAGTGAATAGTGGCGAAATTTGCAATGACTGCACGGCTTCTTCATTCTACAATAATTTTCAAGAGTGTCCTTTAGATAAATAAACAATACATAAATTCCAAGTTGTGACTGATTGAAATCGCTTTGCTAGCTCAAGTCCCAAAAACGTTTTAGAACGAATGAGAATTGGCACATTGAGGGCACTTGTTGACAATAGATCCCGATTGAGCTAGCTAAGAAAGCTCCCGGCAGATGGTCTCTTGTCAAAATGCTTCAGTGATGATACTTAAGTGAACTTTTTGTTTTTTATTGGTTTTTCTTGTGTGATATAACTGATTAGTGCTTGTTGTAAGTAATTTGTGTAAAGTTCGAGTGTTACTTTCAAGTGTTGCCAGCATTACTTTAGTGATAGAACCCTTAGCAGTATTGATGCATGGGGACAGCTCATAACACACACTTCAATAAACCTTTTGTTTCACAGTAGCACATCTTAGGAGCAGCATTAGGAAGACCATAACACAGCTCATAACACACACTTCAATAAACCTTTTGTTTCACAGTAGCACATCTTAGGAGCAGCATTAGGAAGACCAACAGTGTACCCAAGCATACTGTTATTTAGAGAAATTAACTTACCAACATTGGGTCAAATAATATTATTGCCTTCCGGTTTTGAGTAGGCTATATTCCATTGTAATAATATGCACAAACATAAGTAAAAAACGCAGTTCTATTTATAACTGAAAATAAACATTTATTTGATGATCGGTATATTCACTATCATGTATGCCTGAATGTCTGAAATGCCTATAGTGCTGTATTCACTTGACTATCTACCTGTGAAAACCAGTTCTCATTTTACTGTCAAATATTATTAATAAAGAAGTTACCAACCAAATTCATAAATGGTAGAGTTACCAAAGTTTTAATGTATGAGATTAATGATTGGGTAGGCGATATTTTTTGTTTTAACTGAAATATTTGTCTTCGGTTTTTTAATATATTCTATTGTAATAATATGCACTCTTTTATATTGATTTTGCTCTTTTTTGGTTATATTAGATTTGATTTTTTGGTATTTGTTTTTTTTTTAGATTTGAAGAAGGCATTCGATACAGTGTCACATGAAATTCTACTAACCAGACTCAACAACTATGGTATTAGAGGGACCTCTAATATGACCTCTAGCATTAGAGGGACCTCTAATATGACCTCTAGCATTAGAGGGACCTCTAGCATGGGACCTCTTCAGAAGCTACTTATCAAACAGAATGCAGTCTGTAAGAGTGAATGGGTGCATGAGCAGCAGACTTGAGGTGGAATATGGCGTTCCACAAGGAACAGTGCTAGGACCAGTGCTTTTTTTCTGTACATAAACCCATTATGCAACATGTAAATCGAAGGAAACATCAACACCTTTGCAGATAACACTGTCTTATTGTTTTCTGCTCCAACTTGGGATTTGACTTGGAAGAGGGCTGAGATTGGGATGAAGAAAGTGTCACATTGGCTCAATAAAAATCTTCTCACAATAAATTGTTTTATTTGTGCTTCATTTTTTGTGCTTCTTGGCTACGCAGCAGGGTTAACCAGTGGAGAATCTTCTGACAGTTCCTGACATATCAAACCACACTTCTTACACGGTACACAAAAAGCATGTGCAAAAATACCTTGGTGTTACATTGGATTCTCTTCTGTGCTGGGACTATCATATAAATGATCTATGCAAGAAATTGAGAAAAATTATTTACAAGTTCCGAATGCTGAGATCATTGGTTGATTTGAGGTGTTTGAAGATGATTTACTATTCTGTAGTGCAGTCCTTGCTGACATATGGAATAGTAGGATGGGTTGAAATAAGTTATGCACACATTGACCCGTTTATAAAAGCTCAGAAACTAATAATGAAGGTCATAATTAAAAAACCACTGCGTTATCCATCAGATCAACTTTTCAGCGAATTCGGTGTGATGGATGCAAGACAGATATATTCTAAAGAAATAATCTACAAAATACAAAAAAAAAACAAAAAAAAAACAGCACATTTTCAACACAGGAACCACAGTCACAACGCAAGAAATAGGCACCTTCTTATTGCAAATTGGGCTAAGAAGGCTTCATACCAGAGACACTACAATCACTTAGCACCAAAACTTTACAATCTGCTTCCAAGAGACATACAGGAAATACCACACAGCAAGAAATTCAAAATCAAAGTACATAACTGGATAATAAACATAGGAAGACAAACCATAGAAACTATAATTTCAAACAATATGTGAGCTCACTAACCTGATATTAAAACACTGAATCCTGAAAAAATTTAAATTGCAAACCTGCTCTAGAACGTGGCATGCCATAGTAGAGTAAACATTTTATAAAAATGTAATCTTTTGTAGTTTTTGTCATGTAGTCTCATATGTATATGTATTTGTTTAGATTTAGTTTTGAATGGAAATAAATATTTATTTATATATTTCGCATAAGTTAACTTTACGCATGAGTGAGTGAAAACAATATTATTAACGCCACATAGATTGTTATCAGTCTTCTGTAAAGCAAATGATAGGGTATTGAATAATGAAAATAAAAATGAAGCTTTTACATAAAACGAGTATGGATGAAATGCGTTCACTTTTGGATTAGGTGATAGTATTAGATGCTTTTTTATAACCTTTCAAAATAACAAACTAAGGAATTTTCGAGTAATTGTATTCATGTGAAACGAGGGGAAAACATTAGAATCAGATGCAAGGTTAATCAGGGAGGAGTGAATACAAACATTGTTTGGATGAGGCTTAGTTCACAGCAGCTTGGCGCGGCGGGTCGCCTACTCGCAAGGTCCCAATTTACTACTAGCGCGTACTCCACTACTCGATTCGCTTATCAAAACATGTACTCACGCACTCACTCACTCACTCACTCACTCACTCACTTCAAGCAGAGCATTCAATTCGCTATTGACGGTCTCTCGTATATTTGGTCTTTGTATTTAACTCATGAAAGCAGGGTGCTCATTGCTTTCCACTAAGCTCAGTCTCTGCTTAGCAAACAGCAGTGTATTTAGGGACAGAGAAGGGACAGAGAAGGACCGAACCTGGGCGGTCATGACACAACAATTGGGTCTTCTTTCTTTTTTACGTTGCTACCAAATAAATACTGCTACTAAGTACTGTTCTGTAAATAACATTTGAAAATAGTAATTGGGAGATGACCTCTCATATGGTAACCTCTGAGTAACTTACAAGTAATTGCAGTCAAATATTTGAGTAGAAAAATAAAATATTTTACACACTGAGCAGATGGCCATTTCGGACCGCGTGGGACCATCAGCGGTGCTCCGGAACAATCTGCTCAGTGAGTAAAATAATTCAATTTTCCACTCAAATATTTGACTGCATAGTCGTTCAATTACTTGTAAGTTACTAATGAAACGCGCAGTTCGTCATGGATACCAAATTTCAAGATTAGAACCTCTGAATCACACATGCAAGAATTGTATGCAGCCTACAGAAGCCTTGAAAGTGTACTTTTTACCATGGTAATGACGATTATAAACTTGCATTTTACTTTTGTGAGTAGTGATGAAATAGTAGATGTTATTGTTTGAAATGGGAATAGAGTAATTACTACCCCGGACTAGGCATCATGTCAAACACTAAATTATCATGCCTTTCTAGAAATTATCAACTGGAAAATAGACATAGCCTATTATCCATCTAAGCATCTGTGCTTCTTCCTTCTCACCTAAATTTATGGTAAAAGTGGTAAAATAATAGATAAACACATTAAAAAATTCAAATGAAGCAATAGTTAGATTGGATTATGTCCATGGGCATGATCATGTCATGTCATGTCCACCCCCTCTTAGCGATGCCACTAGCACTGGATAGAAATCACTTTGACCCATAATATGGGTGTTTAATGTAGAAGGATTTATCTCTAGAAACGATCAATATGCGGTTTTAGAAGCTCCGTGAACTTGTAGTGCACATGTTTCAAAGAGCTGTTATTTAAAAAAAAATCCAGGAGAGGACTTCCGGCCACCCCTTTTGTACTTGAGAGTCATATATTTAGTAAAAATAGTTTGAGCCTATCTCCTTGAGACTTTAAGGTAATTGCTACTATTAGATTTGATCAGACCACGGTTCTCTCCACCGTTAATGAATTCTCTTTTTTAAAGATTAATTGACAGTTACCGATCAGGAGATGCTGTTTCAATAAATTGTTTTCTCTCCCCATTCAACCGAAATTTGTGCACGTCCGAGCTTTGTGATTATAAGCGATGACACGTGATACCAAGTTGGCAGAGCTCATTTATATTCATCGACAGAGTTGCGAAAATAATCGCTATCCTTTGTGCACTCTCTCTCACTCTATACTTCTTTCATTCTCTCACTCATCATTTCTCTCTCTCTCCGTGACCCATCCTCCACCAAAAAGCAATTTAAGATTCGAACGTTGTTTTAGAAACGCGTCTGGCCCCAGTGTAAACATTTACTGACTAGGGTGTGTAAGTCCCTGGGTGCAACGTGTGGCGTGGCCTCTATCATTTTAAAGGGCTAGATTGAATCGTTATCTATGTAAAATAACTGTTTTATTTAAAATAACCCTATTATATTGTCACCTAATAGTTATAAGAAGCAAGGAACGTATATCCGAATGTAAAATCGAAAGTGATCGTGAGAATTTACGTAGAGTGAGATTAAATTGAATCAAATTTATTCATGTAAAATAACAGTTTTCATTCATGATAACACTATTGAATTGAATATTGAATAATTTATTCGATAAACAAACGTACACTGTACATGTAAAATATAAAATTAAATGTATATACCAAATTCATAGAAAAAAATGCACAATACATGTCTATCGTCTAAATAGGAGAACCCAATGGTAATCCTGTGTGGGGTTCCTTCTCCATACAATAAATCATTTTCAAGGAAAAATAAAAGACAATAAATTGAGTATTAATCTCATTTAATAGGTGTTGAAGCAAGTAACTTCATACAGAATAACAGGAATGTAAAATCGAAAATGATTGTATATCTGTAGAAATTTACAGATTGAATTGACTTTAACTTTATTCGTCTAAAATAACTGGGGTTCTATGATTAACATATTTAAAAAATGATCAGGATACTATGAAAAAAATAAACAAATGAAAATTTTAGGGAAATATTAATTGTGAGAACTTATACAGAATTTCTGGTAATAACATGTTAGATGAGGATCAGAGCCGTATATACTCTTTTGCAGCCTAGGGGATGGCCGCTTCTCGGAATGCCACCCTATACGCTAAGGTGGCGATCGGGGTTGTGGACTCTATGCACTACTGTTTACAGTAAAGGTGAAGGAGGAAGAGTCCTCTAACAATTTTATCAATGTAATATAGCCTAAGACTAATTTCTTCAGAAAGTGTGGTTCGGGGGGACACCCCGAAATGTTTTTGAAAAATAATCCCTCTAAAACACTAAGCGGTTCTATACATAAGTTAATCCATTTCAACCCATGCTATGTGTCACAGTAAACTTTATCTAGTTCTTTCATCATTGTCAATGGGAGATCCAGACCCTCATAGATTTAGTAGAAACACTATTAAACCATTGCTGTTTTTGAGCTCCCGCCTCACCTGATTGTGGTATCATACTAAAATTTTCTTGTAGGGTTGTTGGGGGTACTCCCCCAGAATGTATTTTAAAATAATTTCTCTTTAACAACTTTTTTAGCGATTTCAGTAAAATTCTTTCACTCTTATGTCTCTCAAAGCTCCAATTCCAAAATTTCTTTTGTCTCTGAGACTGTGGGGGAATTACGCCATTGATCTCCACCCATAGTTATGCTGCGCTAAGATTAGTTTACATACAACATGATTTTGTGATATGCTTTTTCAAAAAATATCCCTGAAATTCCCCGCTAACATATTATTATTGTTACGAAAGTAAACAAAGCAGTTATTTACGCACTTGTTCTATGTACATCATTCCATTCATGGTCAAACGTGACTTGAAATCTGAAACTTCACGTTCTCTCTCGTTAGATGCCTTTCTCACTACTATTCTTTATATTTGCGTCCCTTGCACTCAATTGAGCTTCTCGACAATTATTCTACATTCATCCTGAACAATCGAGGTCGTATTCTACTACGCTCTATTATATTCCATGGCCTTCTCGAAGCATCTAGTGGCCTCCAGTTCTTGGAATTATACAACTATGACAGCTATATAAAGAAGTCCACGTGAAAAAGCTACAAAAGCAAAAGCTTGCGTGACAGTTAGTTTTACAAACCCGCGTGACAGATTGTGTTACAGATCTCGTGAGAGAGACAATCTAGTGTTGTTGAAGTAAATAGCGTTCGATTTCAGTGAAACGTCAGAGACAAGTGTTTACTATTTGTGCAGCTTTCTAATAGTTTAAAGACCTTGTGTCAAGTGATATTATTTGGAACTGTCAAATAACGAATTGGACTGTGTTTTGTAAGTGATTAGTTGCTCTTTTTATCATTTATTTCTACATTATTAGACAGTTTATTGGACTCTCGTTTCTTTTATTATTGATTGGCCTGTAATTAATTATACATGAATTCTTGTTAATAATTACTGAAAATAAGTATTGATCTGGTTTTCTTTATTAATTGAACTTACTTACAATTAGTGTGTGTAAATGGACTAATTTGTGTAAATAAAGTGCAAGTGTGAACTTTAGTGTTGCCAGCCTTATTTTAGCCATTAGAACCCGTAACATTATGTTTATTTTCGTTTTTAGAGTACGATGTACTTATTTAACTTTTCGAATCTAGCCTAAAGCTAAAAAAACGTTTTTTTTTTGTGAAAAAGGAATAATGCAACAATTAGAGTAACGACAGATATTGAAATCATATTAATCTCGTGTTTTAAAATGGTTTCTTTCAACTGTAGTTGGCTAATATCCAGTTGTAGGTCAAATAAATCAAATCACTCAATCAATAACATTTTGAATTCCGCTGTTCAACTTGTCATAATCATGTATTCAAGTATGGTAGAATGAAGAACCGTACATTCATTGCAAATATTTATACATGAAACATGTAATCTATTGAACATGTTATCAACTAAAATACTTGCATCTAGGTAAGCTATTTGTTACTAATGACATTTTGAGTTTTGCTGTTCAACTGGTCATAATCATAAATAATATAGTAGAATATAGTAGAATAGTTAAGGTTAGGCTTCCTATTTCTTGTAACTCTCATGTATCGAACTTGTTTTTTTTAAAGAATATTGGAAAATGGAACTTTTGTTAACTCAACTTTCAAGTCACACATTATACTCGATAGTTTATAGGTTGTAATGTGTGACTTGAAAGTTGAGTTAACAAAAGTTCCATTTTCCAATATTCTTTAAAAAAAAAAAAAACAAGTTTGATACATTATACATTATACTCGATAGTTTATAGGTTGTAACTCCGCTATACCAGTCCCAAGCCTGGGGCCTTACCATGCAAGAGGTAAGGAAGGAGGAGGGATCGAGGAGTAACACCTCACTAAAAAACCTTGGTTCAGCTGGCTCCGGCTGATAGTACCTTGTAAGGGCCCCTGCCTATGGTTACTAGGTGAAAACCGGTCAACGGCCTCGAAGGCGGATGAGGAGAAATCCCACCGGCAGAGAGGGCGGAAGAGCCTAGGGAGTTAACCTGAATTAAATCCAGGGTAGGTTACGCTCTGAAAGCTGTGGTGAAAGCAAGTGACTAGGAGAAGGCGACTCCAAACAAATGACCCTGGTCCTCCAGGTTGGGGGTTGGGCGATGGGCCAACACCCCATCCCCATAAAAAGACACTTGTTCAGAAACAATCAAATGAGCCTCGGATTGGTAACCGGAATAAAAGGAAAACATACAGGAAACGAAATGACTTGAATTTTGGATTTGGAACTTGGAATGTCAGAACATTGTATAGGGGAGGTGCCTTAAGGCTGTGCGCCAGCTACCATGACTCTGATCAAGTCTCGAGTCCCGACTCAAGGCAACAAACAAACGAGTCTACAATCGAGTCGAATCGAGCTTGGTCCGGTTTTGAATCACTCTGGTGGATTAGTTTGTAACTAGCTTTCCATACCCCTAAAACGTTGCCAGATCTCTCGGCTCACGTCTACTTCCCTCTTCGCCTGGTCTGACTAGGCCTTCTTGGGAGGGTGGCAGAGTCGTTCTACTACTCATAATCTAGTAAAGCAAATATAGTTTCCAAGCCTGAGCCACAGATATTCTAATACCTGAGCTTTCATTCACAAAAATAATCTGATATGTCTGACGGCTAGATAACCTGGTCAGTTTGAGACCTCTGTTCACTTCGGGTGGCATGAGTAGTTTGTACATTGTTTTGTGCTGTGTTTTATTTTTAACCTAATATTGTACAGAATTCTACAATAATAAAACTAATTTTTGTTTTATGACATTAATGTAAGGAGTTTTTTCTTGTGTTGATAATGGCAAAGCAAAGCATTAGTTGGAATCTGTGATGTTTTCCGTGACGAAATACTTAATGAACAAGCTAATATTAAAACTGACACTGTATTTCACTTTTAAATAATGTTTTACTCACATATATTGGAGATACTTGAGGAATGCATTTCACTTCTGAAAAGAGTTGGCATTAGTTGGGTCATGACTTTCAATATTTTGTTTTTTATTTTTAAATTCACCCAGGGTTACTCCTAATCCAATCATATCCTCTCTAATTTCCTTAATTATCTTCTTAAGTTGAAATAATTTTAGTTATTTTTTCAGTTATTCATTGTAAAACAAAGAGGGAAGGTAGGGTCAAAATTTGAAGCATTCCATGTGGAAATATAATAATTTCCCCGGGTCCCTGGACCCACTATTCGATTATGGTGGGGGGGGGGGGGTACTATTCCTTACTTGAAAACCCCCAACATTTAATGTGGACAATGCAACATTAAAAATATTTTTCCTACAACTGCTCGTAAAGTAGTTCTTTACGTACTGAAAACTAATTGTAAAATACCTCTTTACTGCTCCGCAAGCGGTAAAGTACTTTATGCTCGCCAGCTGTTTTCTTTACGCTTCTATTTTGATTTTGATGGTGATTTGATTTCTGGTGGATCACGGAATCCATGAAATTCACATAACCTCAACAATGGCGAACGCTAACCAAATCCGCGCATGGTCTGTGATGTTGCAAACTACAAGCTTTTATTGTGTTGGAATCCAGAACTGCAGTTTTAGGAGAAATATTGTATGCAATTCGCACGTGAAGCTTCTTTATCGCTCTCGCAAAAATGTTTTAACTCGAGCGATAAAGTCGCGCTTCACGCTCTTAATACAAAAAAAACTATTCGCTCATTAGTCAGTTAAAATTAGCTGACTATATATAGCCAATTTTTTGTTAACCGATTTATTTTGAAAATTTATTGTTTTTTGCCTATTAAATTTAATTGTGTTGTAAGTATAACGTTATTATTCTGTAGCTTTCGACACTCAATGTATACATGCTTTTCTTAGGTTTTTATGATTTTTTAGCCAACCAAAATAAGTGTTTATATTAAGAGTAAAATTGTAAAGGTATGTAATGCTAGGATAAGTTGATTGATGAGTTGTAAGATAATCACAGCGTATTAGCAAAGACGATAACATTGAATGCTTTTTTATTTATTGCCTAATTTTTGTGTTAAATAATGAACTTAATTGTAATATTTAAATAATTTTTATTTTTTAAGTTTTTCATCTCATAATTTGTAGTAAATTTCTGTTTGTAAAGCACCTTTTTCAATTACAATTCCATGACAGTTTTTATTGAAAGTATCTTTGTTATCTATCAAAAAAGTATTATAATATAATTCCATTCACAATGTAAGCTCTCCAATAATGTAATCATATTTTATGATTAAGATGCAGTATATGGAACAATCGCAAGAATTTCCTATGAAGAAAAATTAGTTTCCTTTGTTTGACACAAGAGCCCACTCAAATTTTGTTCACTCTTTTGATGGACAAAAATTGGTACAAAGCTGGAAGTTTTTTTAATCCACTCTAGGTATTCTAAGTTTGCAAAAGTTGAAATTGAAGGATACGGAATTCTACTTCGATTGATGTATATCAATATATCCGTTCAATTGTTCATTCACAATCAATTTTCAAAAATCAGGTATTCCTGGGCGCTCTATGTAAGGGTGACCGATTGGATTGGCCAGCAAAAAAGACTTGGTTCTCTGCTGTAAAAATCATTTCCCGTTTGTTCGGAACCCACCTAAAACTGTAGGTCCAACTCATCAATCACCATCATCCAATTCATTACCCACTCACAGGTCTCAGACCTATGTGGGCTTCATCCTAATTATTGAATTTTTATTTTTATTATTGAATAATTATTCATTTCCTAATTTTTGTGTTAAATAATAGGGTATAACACAATTATAATATTGAGAATAATAATATACTCAATTGTAATATTTATACATAGTTTTTTAGTATTTCATCTCATAATTTGTAGTAAATTTCTGTTTGTAGAGCAACTTCTTCAATTACAGTTCTTCTACAGTTTTCATTGGAAGCCTCTTTATATATTATCTATCATAGAAGTCCTACAATATAATCCCATTCACTATGTAAATTATCCAATAAACTATAATGTAATCAAAAGAGTAAGGTACAATATATGGAACAATCGCAAAAAGAATAATTCGTTTCCTTCCTTCCAAAACAATTTGGCATATGTTTATTTGAGAGAAAAAGAATGAGGGTGAAAGAGAGTGAGAGAGCGGAAAGGAATGTGAGAGTGCTACTGGAGACATGTCATTCAAAGCAATTATTTTCGATCGCATAATAATATTATTCAAGACTGTAAACAAAATACATCCGGCAGACAGAGCGAGTGCTGGTGTTGCGCGTGAGGGAGCATTGATAAGGGCGAGTAATGAACGAATATGATTCAAACCGGCAACATAGCAAGTCCTTGCATATGTGTGAGTGAACGTGCTTGCACATTTGCATGAGGAAGTTGACTCTGTAAAACTGAAGAGAATCCAAGAAAACTTTGGGGCAACTTAGCTACCCAACGATTTAATTTGGATTTACAATAATCTCTCTATTACTAGAAGGAATATCAGAGATTTCAATGACATATTTTGTATTTCAATCGGAAATCTAGTTTTTCTGTAATTAAGGTTTCAAAAAAATGATTTTTTTTTTAAATGAAAATTTTGAAAAATTAAATACCTCATTATAAAAACAATACTTTGTTCCATTGATCCTGAAAATTACACTTTTCTATTCACAACCGTTCATGATACTGGTTGCCCCCAAAAATTAACTTTAAGTGCTCATATCTCAGAAAATAATTGATGAAATTTTTTTTTTATTTATTGCAAAAGACTATATTTCAGTAGCCTAATAATCTCCAGTCGAAGAGACTTTGAAAAAAAAATATGACCAAAACCCTATTGCACAGCCTTAAAGGAAGTCTTTCAAATGGTGGAGAAATATAAAATTGTTTTTTGGCTGTGCAGGAATTAAGATGGACTGGAAATGGCGTGGTTGACACTAGAGAAGGGACAATTCTCTATAGTGGAAATATGGATGGCAGACATGAGTTGGGAGTTGGTTTCATTGTTCAGAAAAAGTTTATGCATAACATACTAGATTTCATAGCAATAGATGAGCGTATATGTGTCTTGCGAATCAAAACAAACTTCTTCAATATGTCCATTATAAACGTACATGCAGAAACTGAAGATAAGGAGGATGAAGTAAAGGAACAGTTCTACTGTAAAGTGGAAAGTATTTATGACAGCTTGCCCTCAAATGACATAAAAATGGTTATTGGAGATATGAATGCTAAAGTGGGTAGAGAAGATCACTGGAGAGATATTATTGGCTCAAATAGTCTTCATGGAGTCAGTAACGACAATGGGAGAAGAGTTATAGGATTTGCAGCATCCAGAAACATGGTTGTTGCATCAACACAACATCCCAGGAAAAATATACACAAGCAAACATGGATGTCTCCAGATGGCAGAACCTTTAATCAGATTGACCATGTCATCATTAGTAAAAGAGGAATGTCCAGTATCATGAATGTGCGTAGTTACAGAGGGGCAAACTGTGACTCTGACCATCATCTAGTAGGTGTGAAGTTTAGATGCCATATTGCAGTTAATAACAATAGATTCCAAGAGCGACCAAAGTTTGATATAAACAAACTACATGTGGCAGAGAAGAGAGAAGAATATGAAGAAGCACTGAATAGAAAAATGGAAGAGATAGATGGGTCTATTGGTGATGTGATGATAGAAGAGCAATTACAAAACCTGACAGAAGCTGTAACTACTTCAGCAGAAGCAGTACTTGGACTGGAAAGGAGGAAAATAAGAGAAGTTTGGTTTGATGAGGACTGCAGAAAAGCAATTGAAGAAAAAAATAGGAATAGGAAAAATTATCTTCAAAGGCCCACTAGAGCAAAAAGGGAACTATACGAAACATCAAGAAAGATATCTAACAAGACAATTAGAAGAAAAAAGAGAGAGTACCAAAATAAAATTGTAGAAAGAATTGAAAAGAATTTCTTGGACAATGAGACACATCAAGCATACAAAGAAGTCAACGTTTTCAAAAAAAGATATAAACCCCACACAGTGTTGTGCAGAAACAAAGAAGGAGAAGTGATTGGAAATAGGGAAGCTATTAAGGGGATATGGAGAACCCATTTTAGTGAATTGTTGAATCAGGCTGCTCCCCAAATAGTGCAAAATGGAGATCCTAGGTTAGACCAGGATCAGGAAAATGTAGAAGGTGTTGAACCTCCAACTCTAGAGGAAATTATTGAGGCCACTAAGCTGCTAAGAAACAATAAAGCTCCCGGAACAGATGGAATTCCAGGTGAACTATGGAAGTATGGAGGCATGCAAATATACAGACGGCTTGTCTGTAAAAATTTCATTTATGAGCAAGTAATTTGAAAAAAAAGAATATTTGAATTTAATTTACTTTTAAGTTTTTTTGATAACATGGAACTTTTTCTCATTCTATCATAGTTATAACTGTTGTTCCAAAACTTTATGGTAGAGTTATAGTTGTGGGTCTGTTTTCCTAGCAACGTAGGCAACAAAATTCAAAGAATATCAAACAAAAGATACATATGCGCTGAGCTTATTTCTGTTCTTTGTTGTTTAGCTAAACGTACGATGGGAAAACAACATCTATAAGTAACCGAAAACTTTGATAAAGGTTCCAACTTCTGATTTACGTGGACAATCATGATTAATTACTTTGCTGATAAATCATGCAACGACATAACGTTGCATAGAGTGCAACGTTGCAAAACTTTATGGTAGAGTTATAGTTGTGGGTCTGTTTTCCTAGCAACGTAGGCAACAAAATTCAAAGAATATCAAACAAAAGATACATATGCGCTGAGCTTATTTCTGTTCTTTGTTGTTTAGCTAAACGTACGATGGGAAAACAACATCTATAAGTAACCGAAAACTTTGATAAAGGTTCCAACTTCTGATTTACGTGGACAATCATGATTAATTACTTTGCTGATAAATCATGCAACGACATAACGTTGCATAGAGTGCAACGTTGCATACATGCAACGACATAAAACTGGAATTTGAATTAATTTGCAGATGAACACTGTGATTTTGAATGCTGCATGCATCTTAATGCTCTGCTGAAGCTATTGCCTGGGCTGATCAGGATTATCAGTCAACAGTTGCATGAACGTTATCAATTATAGTGGAGTAGAACTGTGGAGCAGCCGTGTCATTATGATGGATGTGACTGCATCGGAGTTGCGATGCTGGATGCTGTCAGAAGTTTATTGTGCCGCCTCCGTGGAGAGGTTGCAACTATTCTGGAGGGTTTGGGGGTGGTTTGGAGTGCGCAGGGGATGAAATGGTTCGCTACGAAAGCCCTCAGTAAGCGCCCGGCAAGCTGACAGTCAACAACCCTTGCGCTGCGTCATTGGCCGATTATTCTAGGTGAGTGTGAACAGTCCATTGGTTACATATACAAAGCCATTCATCATGGAAAACTTTTTATAAAGAAAACTGCGCTCTAAAAAGTTGTTGAATAATCTGAAAAAAATGTTTAAACTTGAAAAATCCAAGTTAAAAACTTTTAATCTGAAGTTCATTTTCTTAAAAGTAGTTATTTTTCTGAAAAAATGTTCCGAACTAGATTAATAAGTCAGTTGAAAATTAAAACTCGGAAATTTTTTTGAGAAATTGATAGGTCTTAGTTGAAAACTATCAATCTAGAGAATATTATATTTAACAAATATTTATTCCATATTAATTTATTTTTTATAATAAATATATATTCTTGAAAAAATGTGATTCCAAACTTGGTAAATTCAAGTTCAACTTGATAACTTCGAATTTCTCTTGCTGAAAAGATTCTCTTGATCTTCCACATTGCGGGGTTTCAGAAAGCGAATAATCGAGGAAATATTCTTTTAAAACATGTGAAAATATCTCGAATAATTATGTTTAACATTCTCAAACATTAGTTTTTTTATTAATACATTTTGCGCGATAAACAATTCGCGCTGTCAGTGCAGTTGTTGATCATGGTCTTCAACTGTTAGAAACTGATGATCTGGAAAATATACTGTCTTGAAAAATTGTCAAATACTCTTGAAACATTTTATTCTGGTTTGACAATCGATTTATTAACAATTTGAAATAAGATTTGATCTCCGCACATCATTGTGGTTTGTAATTAGTCTTCACACATTGAGTAGTTATAATCTAGTGTCTTGGAACATTTCCAAATAGTGTAGAAGTAAATTTTTATTTCCAACTTTTAAACATTATTCACGCTTATTTTATTGATAAGCTTTGCTTCAAAAACAACTTCTTTAGACCAGCCCAAATTGACACTAGGACACTTTGGACCCACTAGGGTAGTTTATTCTAAAGTTTGCAACTCTCTTAAAGTTGTAGAAAAAGCGTAACACACAAAAAACATGACATTTTCGAACTTCTTTCAGTTTTTGCTCTATATATCCTAAACTGTGCATTTTTGTGCGAGTTTTTAAAATAAAACTAGCTGGCCCGACGCGCGCTGCTGCGTTCTCATAAAAATTCACCTTGATTCTATTATTCGCCACCTCCCGCTGAGGTTACATTTCAAATTAGGAAAGAAGTTAGTCCTAGGGCTCTTCCAGCTGATCATAGAGGCTTCGTTGTTTTCTTAATCACCACCTCTGAATGAAGAAACATTTCAAATTTAAACCTCTTACGACTAAGGGTAGAAGATAGGTTTTTGATTTTATTATTCGCCACCTCCCGCTGAGGCTGCATTTCAAATTTCTAGTTGCATTGGTTAACAGATGTCCTTAACCTGGCATAATTACATTTCATCATACCCAGTCATATGTTTCCTACATATTGCAAGGCTCCAACCCTCCGACTGCACGGTAGTCTACATGCAAAGTGCAAAGTCTTTTGCTGTTCAAAGACAGCGTAAATAACGCCGCTAAGGGGTCTGCCATATGATTAAAAACTGTTGACTTCTATCAGCTGTTTCTTTAAACTGTTTGTCGGCAAGTTCAGTAGGTAAGGTCTATAAAATGGATTAACAATAATTATTAGCTCCCCTTTCTTCTTCTTCTTTGGTCATCAACCCACAGGTTGGTTGGCAGCAGCACGCCATTCCGTTATTCTGTCAGCTTTCCTCTTCAAATCCACATATGTCTGGCACCCGGTGTCTCTCATTATTTGTTGGATGTAGCTCAATCTAGGTCGTCCTCGGCGAGTTCTTCCTTCAATGACTCCTTCCAATATTCCTTTGATGAAGTTGTTGTGCCTCAAAATGTGGCCTATGAGGTTTACTCTTCTTCTCTGAATATTTTTCCAGAGAGATCTATTCTCTTGCACTCTAATGAGGACATCTTCATTTGTAACCCTATCTCGCCAGCTGATTTTTTCCATTCTTCGGTAGCACCACATTTCCAAAGCCTCCAATCTTCTCTTTTTTTTTTTTTTCGAGGATGAAGCCCACATGGGTCTGAGACCTGTGCGTGGGTAATGAGTTGGATGATGGTGATTGATGAGTTGGACCTACAGTTTTAGGTGGGTTCCGAACCACCGGGAAGTGATTTTCAGCAGAGAACATTGTCTTTTTTGCTGGTCAATCTAATCGGTCACAGTTACGAACAGGACTTACGAGAACGCAGCTTATCTATCTGATTATCTTTTCCAATTGTCCAAGTTTAGCTCCCCTATTAAAATTTATTGTCAGAAACCATCCCCAATATTCACACAACATATTCCCAAGGGTTCATGCCGATCTGTCAAGTAGTTTTGAAGTCTATAGGGAACATACATACAGACATTTATTTTTATATATTTAGATAGATTTGAGGCTTTCTAAATTTACTGTAACTTTGTTCCATTGCATAATTATTACGAAAGTCCATACGGTTTCCGAGTTATAAAATGGATAATTTTCGAAAACATCTCAGTTGCCGTCATACTTATCCTACTATGCTCCTCAATTGTTCACTTTACAGGAACTCTCAGGAAGAAAGCAGGAACTTATCTGAAAGAAAGTTTTGCAACATTGAAGTCCCTTCAAGAATATATATAGATAATAAATATATCTTGTATGGATCAAACGTTTCAGGGAATACTTTTTATCAAAGTATTAGGGAAGTGATAACCGCCAGCCGGACAGGTATCTGTCCAGTCAGATAAGATAAGCTACGAACTTCTGAGCCCTCTTTTTGAGAGTGACATATTGGGTTGGTCAGCAAAATACTCTGTTCTATGCTGTACAATCACTTTCGCTTGGTTTAGAACCCACCTAGAACTGTAGGTCAAACTCATCAATCACTATCATCCAACTCATTACCCAGTGGGCTTCATCCTCCAAAAAAGTTATAGCTTTTTAAGGTTTGTGGAAATTTGGTTTCACCAGAACCTGGTAAACTCTGTATAGTAATTACTGTACGAGTCTCAACCCAACCAAGGCATTAGCTGAAACATTTTCGGGTTTCCGGGACCTCATACTATTACTTACACCACTTTGCAACTCTAAAATGCGATCAGGGGTGGGGGTGGGGCCATTTGGTACCTAACAGACCCACCCCGCCCGCTGCCTCACAAATCATTGAACGGTCAATTGCGAACCATCAAGTTCATTCTTCTCAGCTTGTTGTGGCAATCCAAATAAATATGTAACATGTACAATTCCTATCATAATTAATTGATAATTTTATTATGAGAAGGCCTATTCATACACAGTACTAGCCTATACTTCGGAGAAGACGATTCAATGTTGAAATATCTAGAAATCAGAAACTACCGTAAAAACAAAAATGCGAGGTTGGTCTAACATAGACGATGTTGACCAACCTCGCATTTCACTTCGATACCAGTACCATGAGAACCTTTTTTATCTAGACCCCATCATATTTTTTTGCAAGTTTGAACGCTATGGGGGCACCCTTGTTCGGAAGCTCGAGGTTCGTGCCCCGGCCTAGCTACGGCCCTGGTTTAGAGGCAGTTACAATGACCTTTATGGGGTTTTCAGTTCTAGCGTTGACCTATTATTTATTGCATTTAATTATTATATTGTTATATTATTAATGATCTAATGAATACTCACCTCAATCACACGCTGTTCAAGCAAGATATTTCAATATTTTCAATTAGCCTGCCCACATTCTGAAGAGTTGCGATATGCAGGCCTAAGCTAATCAATTGTGCGGAGCCCAATATCCAAGACAAACATCACCAAAATAGCTTAAATTTGCTTTCAAAAGATCATATTATTGTATTCATAGAAATGAGAGCGTGCGACAGCTCTAAAGTCTAACTCATTCATTACTGTTGATTCATGATTCATTCAATAAATTGGACATCACTCTCATTGACTGTGTACCGCAGGCTACGTTCTAATTGCACCAAAACTAGTTGGATCTCAAAGAAAACGATGTCTTAACACCAATTAAAAAAAATATCGGTTAAGGCAGTATCATATTCTAGGTTCGCTCCATCATGATGGAAATAGTAGGCAAATAAAAATAATACAACTTATAAGAACAGCGAAATTTATCAATGCTAGGGAACTTTCAATAACGTAGACAGGTTTTTATTTTTGAGGATCATTAAAAATCTGGATCATTTCATTATAATGAAGATTTAAGAATAAAAAATAATTATAAATGGCTTGGAATTCTCTTTAAGATTTTTCATCCAAAATCCAATAAAATGTTACTTATCTCTCCTGTTGAACAACTGAATTTCCAAGTGAAGAGTTTCATTGGGGGAAAAATATCTGCAGTTGTTTGTGAAGCATAGCAAAGCTACAGAGGAAAGGAAAAGCTCCACTGGGCCAACTAGGGAGCAGGCTAGAAAATAAAAGGGATTCTCCCTTTGTTCCTGAGTTATAGCAGAGGTGCAGCAGTACTAAAAAACGTAGTAAACAAAAGTAAATACTTCCACCTGAGTATTGTGCATGTTATTCTCTTGCTTCAGCATCACTCGTCGTCCAAATAGTGGTGGGGATTGAACCACTATTTGCTGAACTACATAAACTGAAGGCTTTGGATGACAATAAACTTCTGGCTGGAACCGAGCTCATTTTCCCGGGAAAACTGATGAGCTTCTTTCATTTCAATTTTAGTTTAATTTTATGGCAGCTTCAAATCGCTCATGAATTGCCTCTTGAAGCTTTTGAGAACGCGGGCGGAAATTAGTTAATTCCGTATTTCGTTTCAATTAATCACTTGCATTAAAGCAGGATGGGAATAGTTTTACAATAATCAGAAGACGTCGGGCTTGTTGCATAACAATTACAAACTGGTTTTATTAGTGCTTGTATTTTCAATTACTGCAAAATCTTAGTTTTCACTTTTAGGTTGTAATGGTTATTTGAAAAATGTTATACAAGGAAAAATAATAATTGATGAGGATTTGTCTCAATCTATTGAAATTGAGAACGTAATAAGGAATGTAAGAGAATTGACTGGAGTCAGTGGTGAAGCTAGAGTGCTAGTGTGGGTGACCAATGATGCTATTTTTGTATAGGAGGGGGGGGGTGTTTGGCTCCAGGCACTATATAATACACCATAAAAGGTGAACATAATGTTCTCTTACAATAATTTAAGACTATATGCAGCTTTTTCATTCAAAAGGGGGTTCGAGAGATTCTTGAAAAATTAATCCTTTAAATACCACTTTCAAGCGATTCTAGACATGAATATACCAATTATAAATTTATTTTAATCCATATTAATCAAAGTGATTTATATCTAGTTCTTGTAACACATGTCAATGGGAGATCCGGACTCTCATGTTAAAATTTTATTTCTCATGTAGCCAAACTTTAAAGCAGACCTACATTAAACTATTCACACTGCATTTTTGATATCCACCTCACCTGATTAGGGAACCGTTCAGTACATGCAAATGTCTTTTAAAAGGGGTTCCGGGGTACTCTCCTGGAAACCTTTTGAAAAACCACATTTCAGCGGCTCAAGACATATCTTCGACTCTTTTGTCAAACATTGTCTCTCAGGGCTCCTTTACATTAATTTGTAGCATTTATAATAATATAATACGCTAGAATCTAATTTATATTTATAAAAGCCACCTCTGACGGACTAATTGACTCCCACATCCAACATTGTTTTTTAAAAACCACACGGTCAAAAATGTGGAAATTTGATACACATTTTCAGTTCAGATTCAGACCCTAGTGTGCCAGGAGTTGAAAAAGTTTAAATTTGTGTTCAGTTAGGCCCTAGACGCCTTAGTAATACTAAGAAAGGATGCCGAAATTTCTCCAAAACACATCCATAAAAACACAGACCAGTCATGGTGAGGCTTGGAACAGGCTTACCGATACGTTATAGGCCTACTTCCATTCATAGTTTTAATTTACGGTGAAACTTACCGTAATAGATAGCTAATGAAAGCTAACTTCCTGATATTTGGCAGACCCCTTCTCTTTGCATTAGAAAGAAAGAGGAGAAAGTCAACGACCTCATCGTTTGCGCTTTTCAAGATTTTCAAGTCATGAAAATAATAAAATATTTTGCAATTAACTTGTATCCTGTATCCTGTGCGTAGTTCATCATTGAAACTCATTATATAATCATTTTTCTAATTATAAATAAATTCTCCACAAGTTTTGTTCTTTACCTTTTAATCGTACGACTGACCATTCTTGATAGCACGGGAATAGGAGGCGCGCGTCCCATTATAAGGTCATTATGACTATGAAGCCTGCAGTCCATTGAATTTAGGTTCCAGAATTGAGAACAAAAAAAAATTGAGTTTCTCAACTACTACTTTTCTGTCTCCCCAATGAAGTTACTGCCAGAATGTGAGTTGGGTCCCCACCAAAGTTTAAAATTGCTGATTTTCTAGTTTTTTGATCATAAAATCGATATCATTGACATTAGGAATCCATAGAATATGGGATGGCATTGAAACATTTTAGGAAAAAAATTATTTCCTAATATCAATAATAACGATTTTATAATAAAAACCCCGTCAATTCATACAATGCACAGGAAAAAAGTTATTTGAAAAAAACTGTTTTTTTGTGACCTTGCGCGCATGATGAGGTCGATGACTTTTTACCCCTTTTTTTAGAATGCGGTAAATAAAGTGACTCAAATTTCAGGACGTACGTACGTAAGGTCAAACCCTTAAAATGCCTGGACTAACAATTAAATAAGACGCTTCATGCCATGTAGAACCGTGTAGATGACGTACAAATTAAACCTCTGTGAAATACACTCTAAGTTTTTGCTGTTCTATAGAGGAGAATTACATATTAAAAAAAGCTTATGAAATTTCTCGGTTCTCCCTTCTATGCTGCGTAAAATGTTGCTAGGAAAACTTAACTCAAGTTTTACTAGCTTCAGCAGTGATCTGAACTCATTTGACAAACGGAAATATTATCCCATGAAAGTTTTATCCGTTGTGCTAATAGTTGCCGAGGTTTTGACACTTGTATCAATGGTATCTGTTCTCACAGTGATTTGGACAACTGCTTCTCTGTAAAATAAACAAGGAGAGCCGAGTAGAAACAAAGACAGCGATATTTATCTGAGTTGCCGCTCCGATGTGGCTGTTTGGTTAGATGGCTCTCTGCCAACCAACTGTGTTAGTTTTAATTGAGCTCCACATTTGTTTCAACTGGATACCTGCTCAAATAGCCTTAGAACTCAGAAATGACGACTTTTTCGTGGTACAGGACAGAAAACCGAAATGTTATTATCAGGGTAGTGCTTTGTATTGTGGGCCATCAAATTATTTTCAGTGCCGGAAAATTACACCTACCATGATAGAGAATATGAAACTGGCAACTAGCTAGCGGGCCCAAACCCAAGATTATTTTTGTATCACAAGACTTCCAAAATTGAAAGACAGCAAGGCAATGTAGTTCGGAGTATTCACGAAAAATTTATATTAGAACAATTTTCAACGGTTCTATATTTTCTACTTGAAAATTCAAAATTGATGCGTGTTCTCTATGAGTTTAATGGACACAGAGCCTACTTAAACAGGTACTTACCCTCCTGGGCGCTCTTTTTAAGGGTGACCGATTGGATTGGCCAGGAGAAAAAACTCTGTTCTCTGCTGTAAAATCACTTCCCGGGGGCTTGGAACCCACCTAAAACTTTAGGCCCAACTCATCAATCACCATCATCCAATTCATTACCAACGCACAGGTCGCAGACCTTTGTAGGCTTCATCCTCCGAAAAAAAGAATGGTTGAGGAGGAGTCTGCCATACTGCACCAACTTACTCCTCTTATTAAAATAAAGAAAAGGTATGTATAAACTTAGGTTCAAAAACGCTACTCTACAGGAATAAAGATAAATTATATTAGCATCTGAGTTACCGCTTAGCATTTCTGTTTAGTGAATAACACAGATGCTGTCACAACCACTCAAATGAAACGAGATACTATAGTTTCGACTGTCACGTTATATACAATCTCAGTAAAACTAATGATTGAGATTAATTTACTCATATTGTGACATGTTTCTTCAGCTCCTTTCATATAAAATCTATTCAATTTCCCTTCCAAAAGGTTATAGGGTGTATAAATATAGCTGCTAGCGTCAGCCATTCTTATTTCTATTACGAAGCGTTCCTGGACGTATAAGAATTTTCATATTTATTTTGATTCGAGGAATAAGCTTGAAAAGTTTGGCAGATTCCTCCTAAAATACTTTTTAGTTTGAATGTGTCTAAATATGTTGAAAAAATCATCGATTTATTATTTTATCTTCATCAGAACAAGATCACTGTCTGTATTATTAGTTTTTCATACAGAATAGAATTTTAAAAGTATTTGGAATATTGGATGATAATGGAATATTCCTTTTTTCTGGCAGCCGCAGAGCTGTAATCTGTTAGAACGTCCATGATCATTTCTGTTTAGTGAATAACACAGATGCTGTCACAACCACTCAAATGAAACGAGATACTATAGTTTCGACTGTCACGTTATTTACAATCTCAGTAAAACTAATGATTGAGATTGATCACTGGTGCTTGATTGAGATTTAAAATGACTGACAGACGAATTTATAGTATCACGCGTTCTGATAATTTAAGTGTTTATGACAGCATCTGCATCATTAATTATGGATATCAGCCACAATATCACCATTACCAATATTGATAAGAAGATTTCTGCTTACAATGTCTCAGTCTCTTACTGACTGTTACTTCTGCGGTCGTGGGTTCGATCCCACTTAAGCCTGACATATATTGTGTCATCATTCAACTCATCACCCACGCACAAGTCTTATGCTCATGTGGGCAGAATCAGTAGAAAAAATTCAATGTTCATGATACAAATCAGTTATTTTATGGAATATTAAAACTGAGTAGTGCAATTTGTTCTGATGAACTTCCAAATCAAGCAGCCTGGGATATGCTTTCATGTCTCTAACACAGAGCGACCAAGCTTACCATCATCTGTCCAAGTGCACAAAGGAGCCACGTTGCATATCTGACATGTTTGATGATGACAATGATGACCGCACCATTACCATGATCATGTCCGCTCCTTTGACGCGGTATTCGAGCGTTCGACAGATTCACAAGTTCATAATATCACGATTCTTGGTAGATGAGCATCGATGTGTCAATGGAATTTCACTGTGATTTGTGATTCACAGAATCTGTGATACGCATATCAACATTCCTGGTATATATGTATGTTACATTCAAGTGACATATATGTCATGTTGTTGGACAGCGATATTAGATAATAGAAACGAGTTCTACAACTCACATCTCACGATATTCGGCTGCTGCGGAATTGATTGCATGCCAATGTCTACAAAGCGATTGACAATTTTTGACAATTTCTGTTATTTACGTTTCATGATTCTTTACAATTCATATTTGTTTTTTCTATACCTGAGGAACAAGATAAATTTCATTCAGATAATAGAATTAATTGACTATTTGTCTACGTCTACATCAAACAGTGGATATTAGAGATTGAAAAGAGATATCAGTAGGCTGCAGCTGATTTTATTCAAACCTGATCAAACAAGTAGTGCAATGAATCTATCATGCAATGGGAATAGCTTTGGACCATGAAAATTCAGGATTTCTCAAGTTTCATGTCGAAAAATTCTGGAAGCCAAATCTTGTGGTGTCAACATTGAGATGTAGTATCTACTAAAGCTAATATGTTTGAAACAAAACTTAACATTCTTTTAATCTACTCCTGCAGTTACATCGTCAGTTCATATCCAGCCTAACTAGATTTGGGTCTCACCTACCGTAATTATTACTTTCAGGGGCAAATCTAAAAATGTTTTCCGGGGTGAGGGGGGGTATTAGTTGAAAAATGTCCTTAACTCTCTCTCATAAAATATACAATTATAGCTTTTTAGTATTGCTCGTAAATTTCGGGGGAAAACATAACCTTTATCCCCTTCGCGCCTTATTATAATTTTTTTTGTAATTTAGCCGAGTTCGTCTTGACAATATATTACAGGAAATATTACACAATGAGAATACTTAAAAACGAACATTTTTACTTAGGATCGGTTGGAGGTTAAGGACATGTTTCGTTCTTTTGTAGAGTGCCCGTTTTATTTCGATTTCTCTAGAGTCTTGGAGCCGCCTGGAGCTGAATCCCCGTTCGTTCCAGACGACCGTTCTTTTCCAAGTTGATAACGCACTTTTTTGTTTCATTGGAGAATGCACGATTCTTTTATTGTCCTATTTCAAGAAATAGATCCTCCTCACTGGGAAAGTACAGAGAATTCTCATTTTCTTAATAGAAGCCTCATTTGGTTCTGATACGGAGATATCAAAATAAATTATGGTCAGATAAATAATTATGTAATTCAATTATTTAATTAGCTTTGTTACTATTAAAAAAATCAAAGTATTGTTACTATCATAATCATGATACTTATTAAGCACCCAACAGGGCCTTATTGAAATCGTGCCGTTGTCCGGCCGTACTATAGCTCTTGAGAGGAAGATTCTAAATTCTTGAAATTTGATTAGGGGAGACCGGGACGTTGGTCATAGGGGCAGGACGTTAGTTCATATTAATTCCGCTAATTAGTGCTAGATTAAGGTGAGAGTCAACTCGCAGGTTGACAGCATTGTCTTCCTCCTTCCACAGATGCAATATGGCGATCGCACTTTGTCAGCCGAGTAGTATTGTTTTTGTGAAGCAGCCACTAAATTAAAAAAAAGCAAAAGAAAAGATTGAGGCATGATAACTATATTATGAACAAGAAGAAGAAAACACAAAACTATTTTTCAAGAACTGGGAAGTGTATTATGATGTATATAGAAATCAGAGAAAATGGTGCATATATGCCTATCAGCACAACTGATAATGATGATTGAATTCGTCGGGTCCTTGGATACTCCGTTGTTTTAGTTTATTACTATCACAATCAAGCCTGCTCTTGGAAAGGTGAAAGGTGCGATGGCATGTCGTTATCAGCTTTATTATCACTTACCCGGTTCGGAACCAACTTAAAACTGTAGGCCCACTTCTCATAGTATTATTACATGGTATCATAGCATCGTACATGTTATCCGTAAATGAATTTTATGAATTTTTATCGTACATGTCATTACCCACGCACGAGTCTCAGACTTGTGTGAAATTTATTAGCAAGAAGACATCATCCTACTGTTATTCATCTACTATTTGCATTCAGCTCATATTAGAGACGTTTGTTACTCATTATTTATATTTATAAGTTTTACGTTTTAAATATTCTTCCGCTTAATCTTGTCCACTTTTATGATGTAACGTATTGCCCACAGCCCACTTATTATATAGCTGCTCTATCTTGTCCAAATATATTAACGAAATTCTGAATCAGCAAGCCTATCAAAGACTGCACTTCACATTAATATGTATGGTTGTAGTTTAAAGGTGGAATCCCAGATGTCAAAAAGAAAGAAATTTGTCCAACATTTTATTTAAATGAGCGGTTGTGAGCGCATGCGTACAACTGTCACTGATTAAAGAGTGTCGAAATAAGCATCTATTCTGACAGCTAGTCGATTCTCTATGGCGATATCTACTGTAGTCTGTAGGATTATCTGCAGTATAGATAATCTTATAGCGAGGTGTGTGTGGAGTAAGCAGATGAAACTATAGCAGGATTGAGCTAATTCTGTGAACGGAGCCTTCTAATAGACAACAAAGGTCACGCGTGCTCTGCTTATCTAGCGACGCAGAATGGCCTATAAATTCACCAAAGATCATCTGAAGAGGACTGTTGGGACCTGGCTACTGCACTTTGGCGCAAGAGAGAACGAGAGTGTGAGATGACGTGAGAGAGCATTTTGAGACAGTGAGCGCTCCTTTGGGACTGCTGAAGAATAGTTGTTAATAATTTCCAACATTCGATCTGAGAAGCTGTCATCTTTATTTTTCTTCTACTTCGATAAAAAGAAAAAGAAGAGCTTTGTTTGACGAAAATACGATATTGTGCATACTACTTTCAGCTGTATAACGAACTTCTAAATAATGAAACTCTCTAAATACTTTTTATGGTGTCCCATGACATACCTCTCTAGCACGAAATTTGTGTCTGGATAATCAATTCCATTACACAGAAGTTCAACTTTATTTGCAATGTTATGAGATTAATACAACGCTGAAATTCCGTTACAATGAGATATAAGGTCTTATACATTGGATGAAAATTTACAGAAATAATTAGACTGCGTTTATATTCAATATAATTTGACGTTCAATTTCACGAATGAATTAGCAGGTATAAATTTGAAAACACCCTCACTTCTTTGTGAATCATTATCCATAATGCTGGTCTACTATAGTTGATGCTTTTGAGTTTCAATTTCCAATTATGGAGCATGGAGAAGAAGGAGCCAACTATCATACACCATATTATGAACCGGGTCAGAACGTGGGTAATCAGTTGTATGTCAGAACTACTGCGATATAACCTTTAAGCCTAATTATAACACTAATTATATTGAATAACTATGGTAAAATATGCGAATGAGGAATGGTACAAAACTATAATCACTTCATGGCCTGTCCCAATATGGAAACTAATCGCACGATTGAGGATATTATTTCAGAAAATAAAAAGTAGTTTCTGTGGCTGAATTTTGGAAAATATCTGACTTGGTGCTTCTAGATACAAAAGAAGAAGAAAAATGGCAAGGGTAATTATTGAACCATATTGAACTATTGAACTATATTGACCAACATCATGATAAATCATAGAGCTGTAAACCGTAGTACCGTATTTCAAATGGACCCATTAAAAAGAACATTATTTGGTTGCAAGTTCCAAACTCTAAGCTAAGCCCTCGTATTTGCTCATAGATTGTATTTTGAAATTATGTATCATTGTATTTTAGGACTGTTGGAGAACTGTTATAGATTATTATTCACCTTAAATTCTGATAGTGATAATCCTAGCATATCTTCTCCTTTTCTAATTTAGAAAGAGTGGTTGTGCAATAATCATTTACCATTCGATTAAGTCTCAAGGGAACCGAATGAAATGTAACTAGAACAAAAATAAGCTAAGTGAAAGGAATTGCTTGTTCGTCTTGAGGAGTGGATTGAATAGAAAGAACATCTCAGTGGGGCTCTGGAGTGCATGTTATGGGGTAGGCGAGAGTTTTCGACTCTTGGGGAAGAATCTATGAATGGTGGTGTGGTGGAAGGTTGAGAAGAGGGTTGTAGCAGCAGCACTAATTCTCTTCTTGTAGGAATTTTCGTGCCGCTGTAATTCACTCTCTTTCTCTCGTAACTTCTCCGTCTGTCTTCTTCTACTCTTCTGATCTGAATAATTCCTCTAGACAATAGCGAGCCGGAGCAAAATGAAAGTGATGTTTGTCGGCCATATTATCAAGTCGAGGGCTCTGTTTCCCACTCAAGTAATTGAAGACGATATGAGAATGAAGGAGGATGGAGGAAAAGAGAAGAAGAATGAGAAATAGTAAGAGGAGGGGGCAGGGATGATCAACACGAAAGCTAGCAGAGCACACCACTCAAACTAATAAGGTGAAAAATGATGCCGTTCTGCAGGCTATTCTTCTCTACATGATGTTCCAGTAATCACTTTTTTCGCGAAAAACTTCCACTGCTGTGCTTTTTATTCACAGTAATGGAAATTTAAGATTCGCGTCGACGGATTCTGAATAATAATTATTACAAATCAGCAACAGCAGCTTGTCCCACCCTATTCCTCCTTCACTGTTTTGAAAAGCCCTATTATTTATTCTAAGAGAAAGATAAATTGTCGCTCCATTGCATTTTGTATTGTAGATAGGCCTATTAAACAGTTTACACACTTTGAGAAATTATTGAATGCGTGTCTAAAATATCTTCATATTATACTTCGCTCTATGTTCGCGTATCTACGGTCTTTAAATCTCTGAATGTCGATTAATTTTCAAGCCATGTTCCGCGCTTGGTTTATGGTAAAATTATAAAATGATGAAGCATATTTCATCCACTTATCCTTGATGTTGTAAACTAGTTTACCTATGGTTTTAAAATTTCAGTTATGATTTTTGTCATACTTTAGTTCTTGTCTTAAATGGAATGTTTTATTCTTTGTCTACTCAATTCTGGATAATTTGTCATATTTTGAGGAACTATTCTCAAAATTAGTTCCTGCCCAGTTTTTCTAATCATATTTCGAAGAAAGTCAGATAAATAATTATATAATATATGCGTAGTATATCCAAGTACATTTGGTCTATTTAAAATATGTATAAATAATCAAGAAAATTTTATTGGTATATCCTTGATATGCCTTGTTTGTCCGAGGTTTTTGTTGCAGTTATGATTTTTAATAATTATTTTCGAATTGAAATTTTCTCTTCTTTTTATATCGATTCTAGTTCATTGTGAATAGTTATTTTCCAGACTAGTCCAGTTTTTCTAAACTAAAAAATTGAAAAATACTGATTATATCTTTAGCTTATCCTTCGTACAATTTTCCACGGACTAAGTTTCTATTTCATATTGTCTTTGATTATACTCTATTATCTTAAAATCATCATTGCTAATCGTATCCAGTCCAAGATATCAGTAAGCAACCCTCAAACATTCAGCACTGTACACAATTTCTGCGTACACAATTCAACTTCAACTATCCAAAAATAAATCATAACAAAAATGTTTGGCAATTAACAATCCCATTAACAAATCGTTTTATAATGACTTTCTCCAAGAAATGCAAATAATGGAGTTCAATTAGTAACAGAACAATTTTTCAAGACACCGATTCGGATATTAGACTACATAATAATCTACAAATCATGTGGATGTCACTGATATTTCATGCTACCAATAATTCTATTGATTACTCTTATTCGATTTAACATTATCTGATGCAATGGATGTGTTGCGAGAATAATCTCTTTGACTGGCAAAACACAAACTGACAATGACAAAACTCTGAAAGAAGCTATGAGAGAATATCTTTCAATTTCCCTCATTAATTGAATTGAATTTCACTTCAAAAATCGTTTAATATTAATCTTAGTTTGATACTACGCAATATAATAGTGGAATGGAACTACAAAGAATCTTTCAATTCCTTCTAATCCACTCCAAATCATTCGGATATTGTCAGAAGCATGACTGATCCATTAATGCATCTGCAGAAAGGCGACCACGGATACCAATCGTATACATACAGTATTATATACTTATTTATATGAAGCGTATCGTCCATATCCAAACAAGATTTATCTATATTATTTGTGTGCTTATGCACAAATCTGGCCCAGCAGTCGATCATCAAAATGGTAAATGTCATCGCCGCCAATATGGGCATTGCCTGCACTGCATCTATATCTATGTATACATTCATGCATATATACATATGACATGTACATATATCGAATCTAATGAATATCGCCCGCTTCTGACGTGGCGGATCGAAGCGTTTGTTGGTGAGGGCTTTGAGTTTGATGTTATAACAAGTGAACGAGCATTTTTGGAAAAGAATAAATTATTCCTATTCCAAAATTGTAACCGACAGTGATGAGTGATAAAATTTGTTCGTAGCCGACAACTTTATCTCTATTTTTTCGTGATGACGATGAGAATAATCCAGTTTTATGCATATTTTTGGGATGAGTGTGGGCTCCATTGTCCAGAGCAACATTCAAGATAAGCGAAACTTTTCATTTCCATTGCAATGAAGACTGAATACAGGTTATTCCATTTTTCCTTCTATTTTTCATCTGCATTTACGAGGAGCAGGCCAAAGTACTTCGATTTATTTCTTGTGTCGGCGGCTGAAACGATCTCCACCTGTCCATCAATCATTCATACATGCATGCCTGGACACTCTGTATATACGATATATATAATTTTCGTTTCATTCACCGTTCATAGCTTGTGTCAGCCAGGAAGTGGTGGCAATATTTCTTGTAATTCATCTTCACCATCATTCTCGTTTATTGGAACGAAAACTTCTTTAAAATTATTGCTCAGCATATGAGTACACGAATGCTACATTTATGCTGGTGGACAATGACTCTATTTTACTCTTCATGTGACTCTGACTATTTATTTAGATCCAAGACAAGGAGATAAGAGTTGATTCTGCTGGGATCGGTCGCATCTTGTTGCGCTCTGCATTCGGTATAGATTTTCATTGGTTTTTTTTAGTGTTTTCGTGAATTTTAAAAGTGTGGAGCTTTATGTGTGGTCATTGTGTGGAGCTGGATCTCCTCTCTCAGATGTTTTGGCTGGATCCTCGAAAAGTGGTGAATAGCGATATGAATTTGTAGTTTTAAGTTTTTCTTTTTTTCTCAATGCTGAATTGTTGAACAGTTTCATTTTATTCAGCGACCGGCTTATCGGGTCAGGGTTATCTCCTGGTGTTTGGGCAATTGTTTCTCCTGTTTTTTGTAGCCAGCAGTGACAGATAGTTCCCTTACTCTACCTTTATCAATTCTCTCTCCTTCCTTTCTTTCCACTGTTATCAGGAGCTTTCATGATACCTGCCGTGATCGCTCTCTCGGCAATTCTTTTACCTTTTCATTCATCCTCGCCCACAATATCCTATCTGCTCAACAAACTGTTGTACTTCTATTTTCAACTAAATAACAATGCGATTCTCGATACAATAGCTTCGCTTAAATTGTTAAAATAGCAATACAGTTAGAATGGCTGTTAATATTGATACTCTTGAAGCTATGTTTGAAAAATTTAAAACAGAAATCAATGCAAATACGGAGAACATAATTAAACAAGAGATAAGTGCGCTCAATCTCTCATCAATAATAGCTGAGCAAAATAGTAAAATTGAAGAGCTAGGCAAAGAAAATGAATAATTGAGACAAGAGCTTATGAAGCAGGGTACTTTGATAGAGCATATAAAAAGAGACAATAACCTAATATTCTATGGAGTTGTGGAGTCCGACAATGAAACTCAAGAGCAAGTCATGAAAAGAGCCTTAGATGTGTGTAATGAGATACTAGCAGTTGAACTCAAAGTAAATGATATTAACTTTGTTAGAAGGCTTGGCAGGAAAACTGATTCATAAGTTCGCCCAATTTTGTTATCCTTGGTCTCTGGACTTAAGAAATACTGTATTCTAGATAACTGTGGCAAGCTTAAGAATTCCAAGATTTTCATAGCTCAGGATCTGGATAAGAAATCGAGAGAAAAACGCAAGGAGCTCAATGAGGTACGAAAACTACTTAAAGATAAGCACAATATTAAAGTAAGAATGAATGCTTTGGAGATTGATGGAAAGATTATGAACTACGATGACGTGAAACGTGAGTTTATGCAAACGGAGGAAAACAAGCCATCGGTGGCGAATAAGAAAAAGAGGAAGGGAGATGCATTACTGAGGCAGACACGGAAAATCAACGCATCTCAATCAGGCAATAATACTGAAATCACACAGTTTTTCCGCTCCCCAAGCAATAACGCCTGCGATAATGAATAACTGTATTCCAAATAAAAATGATAAACTAAGGCCTAGAATTGGTAGTAATAATGTGTCAACTCTGAGTATAGTTGCTTATAATGTAGCTGGAATATTGAACAAATTGAATAATATCGAATTTATCAAATTTATTAAAACCCATGATGTATTTCTATTATTTGAAATATTTATCGAGGATTTTCTTGAGATTTAAGATGATATTCAGTGAGTGTGAGTTAGTATCAACTTCTGCGATAAGAGCGGTATGTCGCGGTCGTGCTAGTGAAGGTACAATTTATGGCATTAAAAGAGATAGAAGGTACAAAGAGCATTTAAAATTCAATACAATTCTTGGCTATAATCTTATTGAACTACACTCCAGCTCACGATGGTGTTTTCTTCTTCTTCTTCTTTTTTTCTCCTTTTTCTTCTTATTTTTCTTTTTTTTCTTCTTCTTCTTCTTCTTTTTCTTCTTCTCTTTCTTCTTCTTCTTCTTCTTCTTCTTCTTCTTCTTCTTCTTCTTCTTCTTCTTCTTCTTCTTCTTCTTCTTCTTCTTCTTCTTCTCTTTCTTCTTCTTCTTCTTTCCTTATTCTTCTTCTTCTCTTTCTTCTTCTTCTTCTTTTTCTTCTTTTTCTCCTTTTTCTTCTTCCTCTTCTTCTTCTTCTTCTTCTTCTTTTTCTTCCTCTTCCTCTACTTCTTCTTCTTTTTCTTCTTCTTCTTCTTCTTCTTCTTCTTCTTCTTCTCCTACTTCTTCTCCGACTTCTCCTTCTTCTTCTCCGACTTCTCCTACTTCACCTTCTTCTTCTTCTTCTTCTCCTCTTTCTTCTTCTCCTTCGTCTTCTTCATCTTCTCCTCTTCCTTCTCTTTCTTCTTCCCCTTCTTCTTCTTTTCTCTCTCTTTCCTCTCTCTCTCTTCCTCTCTATCCTATCCTCCCACCCTCTCTCTCTGAATGAAAAATGAAAAATAAACTTTTTGTTTCAAAACAGCTGATCATCAAATCGTAAGTTGAAATGTGAAAATTTTCAGCTCACCGATCCCTATGTTAAAGCAATGGCAAAAATTGAAAGTTTGATCGTTCATTCCTCATGTCCACTTTGATGACTTTTTTTAAAATGTAAGACTTTATCAAACATTTAATCGATGAGATCTTTCAAATGAGACGTGAACGAACAAAATCGGTCGAGAAACCACGGAGGAGTTGTCATCACAATAAAACATGTTCGCCTATTTTATATAAAGATATGCGTAGTATATCCAAGTACATTTGGTTTATGTAAAATATGTATAAAATAATCAAGAAAATTTTATTGGTATATCCTTGATTAGAAATTAAAATGGAAGCCAAAGGATAAGATCAAATATCAGCAAGAACTTGTGTCAAAAATAAATAGTCATCAACAGTGGAACAACTCTGAAGAGGATCTAAAATTCCTGCTATCAATAGTTCAAGAATTTTCTGCTGTTGATCAATTGGATAGCCACTCAAGGTGTAAAGGTAGACAGTTATGTTAAGACTATGAATGTGAGAGAAAAAGAAAAGAATCGTTTTGTCTATTGAAGTTGTTCAGGAGAACAAATTCAGAAACAATAAGAGCAAAGTATATAGAAACAAATAAAGCTTTTAAAGAATTGTGTGTCAGGAAGTGAAAAGAATTTATTGTGGTGCCAATTGACAGAAAAGTTCAAGGAAGTGGAAGATTCTGGGCAGTTCTGGAAGCTTGTATGGTGTTTTAGAAGAAAGAATTTCACTGTGGGTGCCAACATTGCATTGAGAGACTGGAGGGGGCATTTCAGCCAGCTGCTTAATCTCTGCATCATGGCAGATAAAATATTGTATGCTGCACCATGCTTTGTGGATGAAATTCTGGATGCGCCAATTTCCCTACATGATCTTACTGGTGTTCTCAGAAGAGTCAAAGAAAATAAAGCGCTGGGTGAGGATCGAATAACCTATGAGTTCTTCATGAGCTGTTTGATTCTTCTGTCATTCCAGAGAGCTTCAAGGAGTCAATCATATATCCAATATTCAAAAAAGGAAACAGCAATGAGACTAAAAATTATAGAGGCATTTCGTTTGGCAACACTGTAGCAAAGCTGTTTGCAGGAATACTGTTGAATAAGATGGATAAATGTACTTCGTGCCATAATGTTTTGCGGGAGTTTCAGGCTGGCTTTCAAAAATCCTACTTCACCATTGACAATATATTCAATATAATGAGCATTGTGAATATCAAGCTGGATGAAGAGGGAAAAAAGTATATGCCTCCTTTGTTGATTATTCTGCTGCATTTGACAGGATAGATAGATATGCTTTGTTTTACAAACTCACTGAAATTGGAGTGTCACAAAAGATGTTGAATGTGCTTACAAATTTATATGATGGATCAACATCAAGAGTGTGGGGTCAAGAAGGCTTGTCAGAAAAGTTTGAGATGGGTACAGGTGTGAAGCAGGGTTGTCTACTGAGCCCCTTACTTTTTTCATTATTTGTTAATGACTTGGAGGATTATTTAGATGAAGGGATCAGTGTGGGTGGCGTTTGCATAAAGCTCTTAGCCTATGCTGACGACATTGTTCTCCTTGCCTCAGATAGGGTGTCAATGAAAAAGATGGTAGCCAACCTAGAAGTGTATTGTGAGAGGTGGAATATCTGGGTGAATCTTAATAAGTCTGAGATTATGATCTTCAGAAGATGTGGCAGAGCTAGTAGGCATGATGTGTTCAAGTTCAATAATGAACCAATCAAAGTTGTTGGAAGTCATAAGTACCTGGGAGTAAACTTGACACCTCAACTTTCACTGAAGCATCATTTCAAGGAAAAAGCTTCAGCAGCGAAAATGACATTGAATGTGTTCAATGGTATTATTGCACAGACAAACGTCCAATTCAAACAAAAACTTGATGTCTTTGAAGCTGTATCAAGATCTACAGTGTGCTATGGAGCATAAATTTGGGGAGGAAGGATGGTTGATGAGGTAGAAAAAGTACATTGCCTCTTTCTGAAAAAAGTCTTCAATCTACCAATGTGGGCCCCAGATTACTGCTTATTTCTTGAGACTGGTGTTGTGCCACTGCTACTTCATACATTGAAGCTGCATATCAAGTACATACATCGATGCATGAGGCTCCCTAGCCATAGATACCCTCACATACTGCTGAAGAAAGTAATTGAAAGGAAGGTCTTCATTTACAATGACTGGTTGGATCTACAGACAGTGAATGGAATCCCTGCTCCAAGTCTTCCAGAGTGCAATGTGCAAGGTTGCAGAAGGGCTACAAGAAACTTTCAGAAGACTGATTTGAAGCCAGGGGTGTTCAATCTATCCAGAAATGGCACATTTCACAGATTATGTGCATCAGCGTGACTTCACGCTGGTAAAATGGTTCCTGAAAGCAAGAACCGAGCTCATCTTTCTGAACAAGTACGTGTTTGGTCGGGCTGTGCAACTTTGCTCTCTTTGCAATATGAAGGAAGATGAGGATGTACCACACTTCATTGCGAGATGTCCTGTTCTTGCTGAGATCCGAAGGAGACACCTTGGAAAGAGTCTCTTGAATAGACAAGAGTTGCAGTCAAGTCTGAATGAGCAGGACTGGAAAGCGGTGGCCTGTTACTGCAAGGAGGCCTGACAGTACAGGTTCTATCTGGTTCAAGAGCTCAATTTTTGAATTATCAAGTACGATTATGAACACTGCCATTGAAAGGAAGAAAAAATATTTACCTAGCTTGCTCTTTATTGTTAAACTGAATAAAAACTGAAACTCAATAACTCCTCCGGACGGCTCTATGCCATGGAGAAAATATGCCGACAATACTATGTATATATTGATTTCACTGCTGTTGTTTGTTTAATGTAATGCCATTATTTATTTATTAATTTTTTTATTATTATATCCAAGACAAGATTGTGGAAAATATAACTCCATAGGATCAACATTTTGCCAACAAACTACAGTTTTTTAAAGTTATACAAGTACTTTTTACAAACTATGGTTTAACTGATAGGGTACTGTCATCCAGGAAAACTAGATATTTTCAAAATAGATGATTGTGTTTTCAAACAATGTTTTATATTCTTGAAAAAATATTAGGGTAATAATAATAAATTATTAATATAATTTTGTATTCCATTCTGCTTTCGAACTTTATACATTTTTGTCTTTTTCTACTGATCCATTCTACTTTAGCAGACTTTTTCAATTTGGTTGATCATTTTCAGACGTACCTTCATATTACGTACCTTCATATTACGTACCTTCAAATTAGGAGTTGAAAGTTTTGATGTAATTTATTGTTGATTGATTTTGAGATAATCTTTTTATCCATTTATGTGCTGTTATTTAGTGTTTGTTTGGATTATGTATCCAATAATGGGGTCAACTACACTACACTTTTACTCTACCTTTGAGGTTCTAATCGGACAATTTGTTCTTATCTCTTCCACATTCCATAAAGTTCATGGGGCATCATCATTTGATTCGAAATAATAGCCGTCTCTAGGCATCACTTGGACTTGGACAAAGGCATGACTTGATGTTTATTTTCAAAGTACTCAATACTCTTGTGAATTCCCATGCCGTTTCATACATACTGCAACTAAAACCATAATATTATTTTGTACAATACTTCTCATTTCTCATAGCCGATTATTTACATGTGTTCGTCAACGTAGATTTGCCCTAACTTCATTACTACTATTCTAATATTCTAATAATACAGTACAACACTGTAATTTTAAAACTGTATCCAACAGTTCTACAGTCGATTCTAAATACTAGTATCTAATCAGATTAGCTATTTACTCTTTGATATGAGATGCAATCAATATCAATTCAACCAAACAATTCTCTCTGAACCATAACTTCTCATTAAAACCAACATACTTCATTCAGTTATCTGCCACATTTCACTTGATGAACTGAATTGCACTCCAGCTACACCGCTAATAAAACTTCCACGAGAAAAGTTCATATTGTCCTTCCACATCACATCATCCTTCCACCACAAAAAGAGAACCGAGAGTAACGAACGTGTTGGCTACGTAGAAATGGAATACATTAAGAAAAGAAAACTTTTTCATTTGAGTCTTCATTTTTTAAATTGAGTTTGGTCTTTCTCTGTGTAGTTGCGTCCGTCCGCTTTACAAAATTGTAGAGTGCTTCCTTTGCTTTTGTTTCTTTTATGCGCTGCTTATGCCCTGAGAAATCGTTTCGAGAGCTGCTGGGAAAAGGCTATGCAGATGAGTGGACGGGTGGTTCGAGAGAGACAGAAGAAAGAAGGAGGGGAGAGGAAGGATGAAATACAACGAAACGGAAATTTCTTCTTGAATGGAATTAGCGTACTCTCTCTCTCACACCCTCACTTTCTTTATCACTCTTCAGCTTAGAGACATGCCTGCTACTAAACCCAACTCCAGCACTTAGTGGAAAGAGAGAGAAACAGTGAGAGATAGGAAAAGCTCCAGCGTTCTTTCCAATGTTTAAATCTCATTCCAAGATTACGAATCCTCCTTCTTCGGAGCTGAGCTGCTTCACTGCTTAGGAAATTATCACTCTCCGAGATTCATCATTGTCTTGTTGGTTTTTCTCTGTTCTGCTGTCGAAAAACAATGAACCTATTTTCATGAGAATTTTATGGTATGTCTGTTATTTGAATTAAAAGGATTCGAGTTTCCTAGAATCTCTAGAAAGGGTTTGAAGTACCTATTCTGGTCATTCCTTCCTGTCCTTGGACCACAAGGATCTGGGTACAGTTAAGATAGAACCTTATAGTTCCTCCTAATATTTTCAACACTTTGCCTATAGAAATAAGGAATGCCTCAAGCTGCAATAATTTCAGGCGCTCACTTAAACAATGGCTACTAGAAAAAAGTGAGGTAGAGTCTTTCTTTTGAATAAAATCAATATTAGATATTATATTAGTAAATTTATATATTAGTACTGAAATCATTTTAAATTTTGAGGAGCTCTGCACTGCGTTGTTAGAAAAAGAATAGCGATTTATTTAGTTTATACTGTTTTCATACTATTTGTTCAGATTATATTTATGTTTATAAAAAGGATCGAATCCGCACAGGTTTCTCAGGGGTGGCGTTAAGTTTGTTTTTTCATACAAGCTTGAAATTACTTTGTGCTCTGTGATTTGAAAAAAAATTCTTCCTTTCTTTCTCTTTCATTTCATTTTTTCATTCATTTTATCTTTCTCAGCATTTAATTTTTAAGGGATTTAGTTTGATTCTACAGTAGATTCGAATTCTATTTATTTTCAAGAACAAAGTTCACCAGAAAATAAGCAAACACTCGAACTTGATGATTTTCAGAATTCTTTGTTTCGGGATTCAGGATTCAAATAATTAATATTTCCAGGATTTAGGATACTCAGATTCCGCTAAAGTGAAATTTTAGTCCGCTTAAGAATTGGATATGAATTTTGGGGCGCTCCTATACAGGGGCGCACCCAGACTTTTGGTTTGGGGGGAGGGCTTACTCGTCCTACCAGGTGAAATTTTGATGGCGACGGGGTGTGAAATTGGGATTTCGGAGACCTTTTTTTATACAAGATTATTGCCCGTTGCTAGTTCCTTGTGAGGGTGGGTGGGGGTTCATTATTTGACTTTTAAAAGGCATTAGCTATGGGGAAACAAAATGTGTCTGTCATGGGTCTTTTTATATAAAGTGTTTCAAGAGTTCAAGATGATTCTGCCAGACTGCATAAGGATCTTCTCATGAAGATGAAAAAAATCACCAGAATGTTGGTCCGGAGACGCTTTGTTTCAGAAATAAAGAGGGCGGAAGATTACAATATTCCCATCATTCATTTAGGTGGTGTGAATTCAATCGATTCAATGTAAAATTAGCAGAAACGAGCTACAAGACTTACTTCCATAAATTTATATGATACCCATCATTCTCAGACTGGTACATGGGTAATGAAGTGGGTGTAAAATGCCAGTCTGAATCTGATTAGATTACCTAATCTTTGAATTAGTGGGATATACAAAAATTCACAAATTGATCATGAAGTTTTCTTATAGTAGACCTAGTAGACTAATTAAATAAATTGCCAATGAACAAAAAGTTCTCCTTCAACACTTGAGAATTCATTTTAGTCAAGAACGCTCCCAAAGTTTATAAAGTAGTTTTAAATCAAAGCGCACTAATTTTGCACGGATGCTTTTTTACTTGCTATTCTTGTATGTTTTGATCCAATTTTAATTCTGATTTTAAGAACTCTGGCTGCATTATTCGCAATTAATAACCAAGTTCCTACATTTCTTTAATCTTAAAATGCCTTCTTTTTGCCTTTTTTGCGTATTTCGTAGAATAACTAAATAATCGCGGTAGATAATGTTTTTATGTGATTTTGCAGCTCATTTCACATCGAATGTATGCAATTCTCGACAAAATGAGACCTCTAAAAGCCTAAAGGTTTTCTGAATGAGTACTAATTCATTTATTTCTTACTGATATTGATAGCTCCACTCTTCCGCTATCTTTATTTCTGTAATGCAGCGTTTTCGAAGAAATAAGCTTTTGCATTCCGGCAGATTCCTTGCGATTTTTTTTCTCAAACACCTGTATACCTTTTATAGCCGCGAGCTGTGGCAGGTATCTGTTGAGTCAGATAAGATAAGCTGCAAATTCCTGGGCACTCTTTGTATGGGTGGCCGATTGGATCAGCCACCAAAAAGACTGTTCTTTGTTATAAAATAACTTCTCGATGGACCGATGGATCCGGACCTCACCTAAAACTGTAGCTCCAACTCATCAATCACCATCATACAACTCATTACTTACACAGGGCCTCATCCTCCGAAGAAATATTACATTATTACTGTAACGTCAAATGTATTGGAGCATTGGAGGTTCAGGAGACTAGAGATCCTGTATTACATTACATGATTGTCAGATCGACAGAGTGAAACGAATTATGTTTATTATTCGAACCCATCCGCCTATTCGAATAGGCTACAAACTCTATTTCCACCTATGGTACTCGAAATATACGTCTTAATAGTGTAACAATATTACTATAAACGCTATCCTATTGAAATAAGTGTGAAATGTACGGTTTGAAGTCCATAATACATAGTTGCTTGAAAATTATCAACATGCTGATAAGGATTTTAGGACCTGAGGGGAAGGCTTAAGCCCCAGAGCCCCCACCTCCCCACCATGTTAGGCCACTGGTTATGAACATTATTCTTCTTGAAAAGTGTGAAAACATGAGGTAACAACACTAATCAGCCTAGAGCACATACTCCCTACAGTCAATTTGCTTAAAAATTATCTAAACTTTTTTAAGGACCTGGGGTACTTGAGGGGGCTTAGGCCCCCCCCCCTAAGTCCCACTAGGTGCGCCACTAGTCCTATAAGGGTTGTCTAGTTTACACTAATGAATAAAATCACTTCTGAGTTTCTTAATAATGGTTTCATGACTCATTGAAAGGAAGGCTGAGACTCATAATTGTCTGTCAGTTCCATATAACTATCTATATATAGTTAGATAAGGAAGCTTGAATGAAGGTTCATAAATACAGGCCTATAGTTAAAGAACCAAAAAAAAAAAACAGATTCTAGGTCTCATAGGATTCTTATTTGGATTTAGGTTGTTTTTTGCTAAAATCTCTTCATATATGTGAGGCGAGTGTGGTCTCATTACTTGTCGAATTATCTATGAATGAGCAGTCAAGCTTCAATATATGACTCATGAGGGATGGGAGACTTTTTTAGATCTAACCCTTCTCGGAAAAAACGCCTGGGTTTGCATCTGCTCAAGTACAATTTGAAAAAATATATACTCCAATTCTCACCATTGCTTATCTCCAAGTTGATAATTCTCATGTGTTACTTTGTGATGTTCCTATTTAATACAGGCTCTATGATGATCATGTGCTGTGCATAATTCTACAAATATGATGATGAATTTGCCAGGGCTGTGTGGGTCAGGTTGCATCCACTGTTTCATAGTGATTAATTAGTCATTTGTACAAACAGGAAATCAATATGCTGCAAGGAAACAATGACGCTGTCAGATGTAATTGTCTGTTAGATTGAATTGTAGAATTTATTATTCTAACAAACTGAGGACAATACAAAATACGAATATGAAACAGAGCAAGACCAGTGCATAGTTAGTTGTTTTGCATGGCAATTTATCACTTCATTTTACTTTATAATTGTACTCCTGTACACTGCTATGTGAAGCATGGCAGTTGGAATGTAATATAACTCATTATGGATGAATTTATGATTAGATTCTTCCCCTGAACTGTACGAACTCACCATGACCGCTTGTTGTTCTATAGCGCGATATGCAGAGAAATATTGTAATAAACATTTCGTAAACAAAACAAATTAGCCTACTAATTAATATTTATATCATAGCTGATGATCCTGCCTTATGGTCTAAATTAAATTAGTGTCTCACTAGAAGAGAGAGGGATGACCTCAATTTTATTTTGAAATTTGGAAACTTCAGAATTTCTAGTGATGCAAGCGTATCTGGTGGAATAAATAATGTTCGGTGGACAAACATTTATGTTAGTAAAAGTTTAATAAATGGTGAATAAATGACGTTCCAATTAAACTTCAGCATTTACTTTCGCAATCAAGAAGATTCAACAATAATTGTAATTTTAAAATTTTCATAGAAAAAGTCAACGCATTAAACAAATATCGGTAATTCTACGTAAACACCACTATCAACAACTATAGAACACTATATACACTTCTATTCACTTGAAATACAGAAAAAAATCAGCTCACATGGCTATCGATAAAAAAATGTATATTTATTTAATAATACTAGCATTTTACCCGGTCTTGCCCAGGAATCCAGTTTGGAGTTTTTCTTTTCTGGTAGACATTTCTGGTAGATAGTGGTCACAAAATAACGAAATTGGGAAGGGTGAATACATGCAGACAATGTGTGTGTCTCTTTTATTATATAGTATTTATATCTGTTTGAAAAGAGAAGTTCGCAAATAAACTGTTTTTTTTTTGCACTGATGATGTGAATGTTTAGTGTTTTTTCGTAAGTAAACTATCTTTTTAGATTTTAGCAACTTTGCAGCTTCGCCCACTTGCATAGTTTTGTAGCTCTTTAGATTAATGTATTACAGGAAAAGCTCAATACCCACAATAAGTAAGCTCGCATGACGCTGAATAATTAGCAGCTGTAATATTGATACAGAGCTAATCTGTTACTTTGGCTTAAGAGACATCGGCGTATCATCTATATTATCACCATCATGTTATCAGCTATTCTACGAGCTTCCTGCATCTAAACACATTTTGAAACAGCAATAGTGAAATTTGGTCATTAATTTTGAAAAGTCTGAAGGGAAAATAAAGAATTGGGCTTTGAGGTGCACTGAATTTATTGAGTTGAGAGGAAGCTTTGAGCCAAATTTAGTGTTCCAAATCGTTGCCATTTCTGTGAAATCCTTAAGAGAAAGACACACACACTTACTCTTTCTTATTATATAGATTTTTTTTATAAATAAAAGATATATAATTATAATTGTGCGGCTTGCTTTAAGATATTCGAGGTACTGTTGTTCTTATGTTGAAATATTCAAGAATGAAAGAGCCATTTTTTATTTCCTCTGAGAAATAGCTATTTGCTTGCTAAAGACGTATAGCACATGACACCTCAACACATCTTTCCTATTACAGCTAAACTTCCTATTTTGCACTCCATGAGAATGTAGTCTATGAGTAGTCTATTAGCCTTACAATTATATTATTTTCGTATTTTTAACATTTATATTATTTATGTTTTTTGAGACCGAATTTCGCGTATTTTGTCTGATATCTCAAATATGGGTGATTCTAGAGGTCTGGAACGTGTTTCATTCAATTTTTAAGTTCATTTTGCATAAAATCCAATAAATGTAACACCTAACTTAATGCCATAAAAAATCAGTTTGGCTTTATTTCCATCCTTTCTCAGAAAATCGGGCAAAATCTTTCACTAGCCGTAACTCCCTAACAAAGCATTTCCGGACATATGTTTATATAAACTTTTTTCAATATTTTGATGAGAGGAAACTACCTTAGAAGTTTGTCGGATTACTCGTGGGACACCCCATATGTCCGTATATGACAGACTACGATCTATAAGGCTAACTGAGCTATCATTACTAAGCTAATCAGGATTTGAACGAGTTTCTCCATTTTCTAGAACTAAGTGAACGAACTATTCACAAATCACCAGCATATTTATAAGCAATTACAACCTATTACAATTGTATTTGGAGTTGAGAACGTGGCATATTTATAGGTTGCAGTTCACTTCTATAATCTACAACTAATTCATGTTTACCCAGATTAGACCTGATATTCAGTTTCTCCACTTACTCATTCAACCACAGAGATTGAAAAGTCGCTAACATATTGATAAGCAATCACAACCTATGAATATCTCACGTTCTTCACTTCAAATTCAACGATTTAGTCCACTACTAAAATCTACTACATTGCTAAGCTGCTTTTTGGATGGTAGCTTGATCGAGATGATAACGTTGACAATTGATCTCTTTCACTCACTCACTCTCACTCACTCTCACTCACTCATTCTCACATCCTTTACTTACTCTGTCACTCTTTCTCTCACTCCCTTTTATCTCACTCCATCTCTCTCTCATAGAGAGAGTAGTAGTCTAACTTTTGAACTGGAAGGATGTTGTCTTGCTGAGTCTCGTTTGGAAGTGATTATTGAAGTAAAAAAGTGAATTCTAATTCAGTGTTTTATATGTATCTAATCAGAATAATATTCTGCATGTTATCAAGAAGTCAGAAATTCTCTTGGGTGAATGCATATGTGGTAAAATTCATCATTTTCTGGTAAAAATACGTTTTTTTTCTAGTGATTTCAAGCTTATCTGTTGGTTTCGGAGACTTTATCTTCATTTAGATAAGGCTGCAGAGACTAGCGACAGTAATTTACTATAATTTATTATCTGGCTGAATGAAGGCTTGCCTACCGCAATCTATACCGAAGATAACAATAGAATGAACATTTTTATTTTGCACAATTTTCTCTCATCAATTTCGAAAATAACCATTTGAACTTTTCTTCCTTTTTCTGCTTATAATTTCTGCTGTAAATTAGAACAATGAATTGCTCTGTTTGTAAGGCTGTTGTCAATGATGACGATCATTGTCAATGTGATCAATGCAATGCTGTGTACCATTTCACGTGTACTAATATTAAACTTGATGACTACAATTTCACACTTTCGTCCGGCAAGAAATGGAATTGCGAGAAATGTATTACAAGTTCAAGGAAAACTCGTACAGATGATACTCCAGTAAAAGTAGCAAGAGGAATTATAAGATCAGAGTCTGGCACATCAGATGATGGTCAATCCAGTTCTTCCGTTCCAATTAAATGTAAAATTTGTGATAAAGGCTTTGCACATAATTCCTACAGGCTGCAATGCAACCAATGCAAAGGTGTGTTGCATTTAAAATGTGCAAACATTTCTAAGGAGAAGTATTTCAAAATGTCATCCAAGCCTTATAAATGGGTGTGTAATAGTTGTACAGAGCGTGATGTCGAACCAGATGTTTCGGCTGATGTTTCTCTGCGAGATATTATGTCAAAGTTGATTAAGTTGGAAAATAAGCAAACTACTCAACATCAAGAATTTATTTCCTCGATCGATTGGCATTCTACTTTACAAGAAGAGTTAACAAAGAAATTGGAAGTTTTTACCTCCAAATTCGATGAGGCTTTAAAAAGGATAGAGAGCCTGGAAAAAGAGAATAAAGCGTTGAAAAAAGAGGTACAGACACTTGGAGATGAACTAAATAATAGGGATCAAAAGAGTAAGGAACGAATAGTTGAAATGCATGGAATACCAGCTAAGGAAAATGAAAATTTATGTGATATAATTTCGACGATGGCGAAAAGTGTAGATATGAATGTAACAGCTGATTCATTTTCGGACTGCTATCGACTGAAACCACGATTTGGACGTCCTGGAATAATCATGGTAGATTTTCTAAGAAAAAACGGACAAGATTTCGTTTATAAGAAAATGTAAAAGTAAACGACCTAGTACTGATTGCTTAGGGGGATACAGTTCACCACCATCGCCTATTTATGTAAATGAGAATCTTACTCCGATCAACAGAAAATTGTTCAATATAGCCAGAGCCATGAAAAAGGAGAAAAATTATAAATTTTTATGGTTTAGCAATGGTCAGATCATGATGCGGAAAAAAGAGAATGAAGTGCCTATTATAATAAAGAATGAAAATGCTGATGTAAATAGTTTGTGACTTTTTCAGAGTTAGTTGTAATTGAAATTTACATGCAAGGAGTTAATTTGATTTTATACAGAAGAGTTTTAGTTAAGTTCATCTTTGAAATTGTGTCATTAATCATGTCATTGATAATAATGGGGCCAGATATTGTAATGAGAATCATTGATCATCACTCACCATGGATTCATCTAACTCAATTTTAAAAAGATTAGTTGGGAGCAACGTTGACGAACTGAGAATCGTCCATGTTAATGCAGAATCTTTAGTGGCTCATTGGGATGATTTCAATGCGCTATTTCTAGATGATATTGTTGACATTATAGCTATTTCAGAGACACATCTCCAGCCGTGGTGGCCATCCACTTCAGTCAATTTAGAAAATTACCAGTTGTTCAGAAAAGACAGAGTGGGAAAAACTGGTGGTGGAGTTGCTGTTTATGTACATCATAGGTTGAAGGCAAAAATACTTTTTGCATCATCTGAAGTTTATGAATCTAAGCCAGAATATCTTATATTAGAAATAGAAGCTGGAAATGAGAAGTTACTTCTGGCTACCATGTATAGACCACCAAGAATCGGTTGTATGGCGGAATTTTTCGATAGATTGTCAACATTTGTTCCACTGTACAAATACTCTGTTATATTGGGCGATTTCAATACAAATATGCATGTATCATGTAATGATGCTTACAAGAGAGAACTCTCACGAACGATTAGCAGATAGTTTGGATTTTAGTCTAGTACCGTCCGATACAACTCATCATACTGCAACATCTGCTACTACTATAGATTTGATTTTCACAAACTGTCCAGAAGTAGTGAGTAAACACGGACAATTGGGAGTGGCCGGAATGTCTAGGCACGATCTTATTTTTTGTGTATTGAAATTAAAAGTACCCTCAAAAAGGGACAGAATAGTATATTATCGTAATTTCAAGAATATTAATGATCAGGCATTAATAAGTGGCTTTGAAAGAATGAATTGGGAAAGTTTTTATCAAACTAATGATATCGATCAGAAAGCGAGTATATTACAAAAAAAAATTATTCGATGAATATGCGCCAGTTATAAAGCGTAGAATAACTAGAAAGGCGGCTCCATAGATAAATGATGATATAAAAAATCTTATGAGAATTCGCGATGCTGCTTTTAGGAATTATAAGCGAAATAAAACACCACAAAACTGGGAGAACTACAGAAGACTCAGAAATAGTTGTAAGCAACGCATGAGAAATGAGAAAAATAAGATGTTTGATTCTTGTTTTGTATCATCGAATTACAGAAACTTCTGGAAGCAAGTTCAATCTCAGGGTATTGGTAGATCAAAAGCTACTCAAGATGAACCCTTAGTCGATTTGAATGGACTGAATGCATATTTTTGTAGAGGAACGCAATCAAG